>JASFAX010007550.1:0-23078 GCA_030737875.1 Allium sativum | reverse complement strand
AAAGCAAGGTAAACCTCTGAGAACCAATCTATTTAAATTATTTCTCTTTCCCTTCTCTTTTCATGAAATAATAAATCCATGGTCGTTAGGTCGTGAATCAAATTAAAAGGAAAAGGAAAACCATGGATGATATAATAGATCAGATCCAAAATTTGGGAAAAGCTTAAAGGTGAGTGGGTTTAAGCTATAGCCATTAGATAATGTTATGACTATCGTTTAGCATTCTCCTTTTTAATAAATTTTGTAATGGCCTGTTTAATTATAAATTGCTGTTGTAACAAATTGAAATGTTGATATGAATATGTCAGGAAATTCCTATGTTGAACTGGCTAAGTTATTGAATGTTTACATGTTGGAGAAAATAAACTTGTTAGGATATGAATAGCCAATTCAGTGATTGTAATTACATGCTTTACTTGAGACATATTATTGACTGAACGACATGTTAAAATAATTACCCAATTGAATGTTTACATGTCCTAGTAGAATTAGACATATGTTGAAAATGACATGCGACAAAATATAGGCAAAAATTGGAACACATGTAAATTAGATTACTGTAAACTATATTACAGTAAAAAGGATAACATGTCTAAAATTTTCATGTAATGAACATAATATATATTATGTTTTGAGATTTTAATTTGGACGCGCAATTTGATATGAACATAAGTGATTGAATGAAAATGAATATGCCTAGGATTACAATTAGAAAATTGTAAATACACTTATGGAACAAGGTTAGGTTGCATTAGTGGTGAAAGTCTGCCCGGACCCGACCAGCATATCCAGCAGCCACTGATGTTGAACCTAATGTGAGAGGCCTAAGTGCAAGAATTAACAACATGTGCTAAGACACGAGGTTAAGTCAGCTTGTGTAGAAGTCTGCTCGGACCCGTCCGGCAAATCCAGCGTCCATAAGTGTAGGCTTAATGTGAGAGGTCTAGTGAATATATATATATATATGTATATGTATATGTATATGTATATGTATATGTATATGTATATGTATATGTATATGTATATGTATATGTATATAACAAGATATGAATAAATGGCAAGGATGGTAATTAAATGTCTAACTCAGAAAATAAGAAAGGAAGGGATGTAATGAACTGAGTTAGCGTGATAAGAGGTAAACGTGATGTATTTCCCTAAATGACTTATTTCTGAAAACGTTGTTGCAAGTAAGCGACAATAAATATATAAAAGTAAAGAAATTACTTGCTACCATGGATCTAGATGGTAAAACGTTATGAAAATAAATCATTGATTCCTTCTATCAAACTGATAAGGTGCATGAAGTGTTTTCCTTAATATAATAAGGAACATATATTACAGAGAATGAAGAATAATAGTTTATAACAGTAAATGTTTTAAAAGGGGAATGATAATAACCTATTATAAATAAATAACATTAATGAAAATGTTGTATAATAGGTAGACTTGTCCTAGGGACAAGTAAATATTATAACTTAGGTTATAATAAACCAGTATAGGAATAGGATAACTGGTGAAATAAGTTAAGTGACACTTAATTATAAATTTAAGTAATCAGAAAAGGGGAAAACCTAAATCTAGTTAAGAAAAGGGGGAAAATATATTGTACTTAATTATAAATAAAGTAGTCTGGGAGTCGGAAACCCATTGGTAAGAATAACATGTTTAGACTTGTCCTAGGGACAAGGGGAAATTATAATATAGGTTATAATAAATGGGTAGAGAAACTTATTAATGGGCCTTAGTTAATAGAACTAAGTTAATAAGTAAACAACGATAAGTCGTATTGACGACGTAAAGTGGAATTATGATTAAATGAGAGAGGATGAAGAAAACTTATGAAATGAAATAAGTTATATATAATCATAAATGGTAAGTGACATGTTAATTGGAAACTTGTGAATTAGATATACTTAATTACATATTAAGTAAAACATGTTATTGAAATCAAAGAAGGATATAAAAGGGATTGTGGATCACAGACCTTGGGCCACAATCTAGAGAATAACATGTTGTAAGCTTATTAATAAGCTTAAAAGAATTAAGTTGTATGACTGAAATTAATAAGCAAGAGAAACTTGGTAATTTGATTAAGAATTCAATGTGAATTGGAATAACCAAGTTAACTGGAAACCTGGTGAGGTGAGACAAGCACGTAAAAGAATGTTTAGACATAGGGTCTAATAACATGCTAAAGTAAGGCGCTTAGACCAGTCCGTACGGTTGAGGGTGAATAACCCAACAGGGTAGATCATCGAGGTGTTATAAGGCACGAGGGGAGCGCACATTAATTTCATTGTTTGACGGCTCCAAAGGACTAGAAGGGGAAGCATGCGGTTTCCGAGGACGTAGGGTACTCTTGGTATTCCTCTTTGAGCGACAGATGATCCGCCTGTACTCACAGAGGTTAGGTCTGCGTAGGTGAACCAATGAGTACGCCTTGATTGCAATAATAAGGGGCAATCAAAAGTCTAAGATGGACCAGAGTGATTCGGTGAGACCAGTTAGTGCCCTGTGATAGCAACTCATCGTCTACCTTCCATCTTCAGTTAGTACGTAAAGAAGAAAGGCGAATAACTCCAAAAGACCATATACTTTACTATCTAGTTATGGGTGAGATTGGCCAATAGGTTTGAAGGGCCTAGGGGCCGGGGTTAAGTTCTCATTCTTGATATTCTTGGGTGCCTTTCATTAGTTGAGGGAGGGGTCTAGTGGGACCATATCCACTGTAAAAACAGACATTAGCATCTGCAATCGGCAGATATCTGAAAGCTTCCGACCGAGTTCTGTGTTTCTTGAATAGCCCTGCCACAGGACTCGGGCGCACATATAGAGAACATGTGCAATAGACATCGAGAACGATTGACGATACGCACGTGGGAAAGTCTTTGTACACTCATGTCGCTCTGGGTGGTGTATCATAGGACTAAAGGGCATTATTCGGGGATGGAACCTAATTCAATCAAATGGTTCAAAGATGGCAGTCCGAATGCTTACGTAATATCGAATAGTGGTTCTTTGCAGACGTTGCGTTGACATATATACAGAAATTCATACGACATTCGGGCGTAGGATTGGAGACTGCTATATTCCTACATTGATACGGTGGAGACCATGCGAGTGGGGTACCATGGGGTGTATCTCAATATTGTGAGATAGCAACATATACTGTATTAGGTTAATTCAATGGGAAGTAAATGGGTACGACATGTGTGTAAGCCTTGAGTGCTGTTAACCCAAGTAACCTAATAAATAAGAAAATATGATTGAATGGCATATGTAAGATTATCCAATGTATATAGTTTAAATCCAGTCACCAGAACTTGTGTTCTGACCCCCTCCTCGTAACACACTCGCAGGTTAGATTGTGGCAGAGATATGATAGCTTTAGATACTGGTTAGGTAGTATTAATAATACGGTAAGGCTATGTTTTGATTATACTATATTTTATCCTTTCCGCTATGAGATAATTTTCTAAGCTCTGACATGTTTTATGTCTCTGTCTTTTCTGTAGGATACCAGAGCAAACCAATCCGAGTTTTGATAGATTGGAATTTTGAAAAAAAATCGGTCTATCGAAATTGGGTTTGTCACATCTGGTATCAGAGCTTAGGTTTGGAATTCCTAAATAAATAACGAGTGAACGTATTTGTATTTTTAAAAATATAAATATTATATATATACCTAGATCCATAGAGGAACCCACTAAATAAAAAGAGTATAATATGGTATGAAATGGAATGTTTGTTTTGTACACTAAAGGAATGAATAAGGAAATTTGAGACCCTTAGGAAGTTTTGTTGGGAAGTGTACAATATAATTTGTACAGAAGGAAAATAAATCCCATATAATTAGTATTTTGGAAAAAGTTGAACAGAGAAAAATGGATTAGGTATATATATATATATATATATATATATATATATATATATATATAGTTGAGTGAATTGACCTTGGGGAGTGTCTAGGAGAGCCTAGAACAATTGGGAACCCGCTTTGAGTCTAACCCCATTATTAACTTTTAAGAACTTGAGATTATAAAAGTTTGGGAAAAAAGGTTTATGGTGTTTTCAAGTTTTAATCTTAAAAGTTATAGTTTTAAAATATGTAAAGAAGTACATATTCAGTTTTAAAGTAAAATTCTCTCAGTAAAAGGTGCATATTATAGAGTATGTATAGCTCGCTAGTTTTTCTAGTTATATTTCATACAAGAATTTTTAATCAAGAAAGTTTTGAAGTCTCTATTCTTTTGACAATTATTTTTGATAAATTGTTTAAAAGAAAATTTTGTTCGGTGGACAAAATAAGTTGTAGAAAATGAGAACAGAGTGGATGTTGGCACCTTGTAGTAGGAGACTGAACTGACCTTATAGGTAAGAACAAGTTATAAACCCGATTAAGGAAAATAGTTGTTTGTATCTACTCCAGTTTTGCGATTTGAATTTTTTTCCAAGATAAGACGAAAAAGAAAAGCTATAACGAAGAAAATTTTCTTATGTGGGATGTGTTTGGATAGGAAAATAGGAAATCTTTATACATTGTTTCATAAAATCCAAGTATGGTCGGAAAAAGGTATGTAAAAGAAAAACGGAAGGTGTGAAATTTTCCATTTTCCACCTTTTTGTAACATAAGAAATCAAATTTAGAAAATTAGATTTTCCTGAAATTCGAAAAATAAAGTTGGTTGGTAGGATTATGGATGCAACAATTGGATGAACTGTGCTCTCACTCAGTAAGAGTGTGGGAAAATTTGGATGAAAAAGCATTTTGATTTTCAAAATATTGCATTCATATAGAACTGCCAGTATATCTAGAATGTGAGCATCATATTCTAAAAAGGATATTTTAGAAATCTGCATACACATAGGAGGTACCTCTTAGGCATACATGCATTATTATGTTGTATTTAACTTCGCACAAGTGCACAATGTTTGCTAAAATTGGATGCACACATGATGGATGTATATTATGCGAGGGATTCGAAATTTCCTAAGTGTAGGAGAATGTAACACCCCGTATTTTTAAGATAATAAAATAAGAATAACATAATTACATAATGATAATTAAATAAAACGGACTGCGTCATTGCGTCCGTCTCGGAATTCTGGTCAAGATAGACACCTGGGTTTGCGTAAAATGGGCATTATATGAAGAAGTTATTAAGCCTAGAAGTTTTTATACGCACAAGATATATATATATATATATATATATATATATATATGCAAACAAATTAAAATGTAAAATAAAGAATAAAATAAGGATTGCATGTAATAAATACATGCACTAAAAAAAATGTAATGCATGCATTGAAAGAAAGAAAGGATTGGTTGCATGTAATGTAAATATGTTGCATGCACTGATTTGCAAACATAATGCATTAACATTAAAAGAAAAGGATTCATGCAATGGTTTAATTTAAGTATTGTAACTAACATGAAAAGGAGAAGTAAGGAGAGAAAAATAATTATCATTGTTCTAAGACTTATTAACAAAAGACTTCATAGCTCAGTTGGTTAAGGAATTGGATTTGTAACATAGAGGTCGGGGGTTCGAACCCCGACGGTGGCATAGTTTTTAATTTTGTTTTAGAGAGGGCCAACTGATCATGCAAATATATGTACGTATACAAATTCAAAATTTGAAAGGATAAGAACGTACATATAAGGAAATAAAGAAAATATATGTATATATATGGGAATATATATATATATATATATATATGCATAAATATATGTATACAAAAGATAAAATTCAAGATAAGGCTACAGTCAATGAAATATGGCAAGAATCAAATAACGGTGTAACATCATTTGAATTTTGAAAATAAAACGAAAATTGTGCGTACATATATACGGGTAAAATGGTCGGTAGAGGAATTGTATACATATAAGAATATTTCATGTGAATAAAACATGTAAATAAATTCTAGAAATTCAAAAATCAAATTTCTACGCCAAAACAATTCAAACATTCGAAATTCAAATTTCTACACCAAAACAGCTGGCGGAACCCAATGCTGACTCAACACTGCGTGTACGATAAGATTTGGCTAGATTCATTTGCGAACCTGGACTATTTTCTTAACTGGATTCAATGCTGACTCAGCACTGCATGTACAATAAGGTCTCGAGCACCCATAAATAAGACCCTAGACCTAACCTTAAACATTATAATTCAACGGCTGCGCTGGAGCTCTGCCATGGCTCCCTCTCTCTCTTCTCAAATCTATTCTGAAATTAAAATGTTAGCCAAGGAGGATTATGAATTCAGATCTGGAAGAGAGAATCAACGTTAATAAAAAGATTATTGAATCATGAAAGAAAGGTAAACCTCTAAGAACCAATCTATTTAAATTATTTCTCTTTCCCTTCTCTTTTCATGAAATAATAAATCCATGTTCGTTAGGTTGTGAATCAAACTAGAGGGAAAAGGAAAACCATGGATGATATAACGGATCAGATCCAAAATTTGGGGAAAGCTTAAAGGTGAGTGGGTTTAAGCTATAACCTTTAGATAATGTTATGACTATCGTTTAGCAGCCAGTTTAATTATAAATTGCTGTTGTAACGAACTGAAATGTTGATATGAATATGTCAGGAAATTCCTTTGTTGAACTGGCTAAGTTATTGAATGTTTACATGTTGGAGAAAATAAACTTGTTAGGATATGAATAGCCAATTCAGTGATTGTAATTACATTCTTTACTTGGGACATATTATTGATTTAACGACATGTTAAAATAATTACCCGATTGAATGTTTACATGTCCTAGTAAAATTAAACATATGTTGAAAATGACATGCGACAAAATATAAGCAAAAATTGGATGACATGTAAATTTGATTACTGTAAACTATATTACAGTAAAAAGGATAATATGTCTAAAATTTTCATGTAATGAACATAACATATATTATGTTTTGAGATTTTAATTTGGACGCGCAATTTGATATGAACATAAGTGATTAAATGAAAATGAATATGCCTAGGATTACAATTAGAAATTGTAAATAAACTTATGGCACGATGTTAGGTTACATTAGTGGTGGAAGTCTGCCCGGACCCGACCGGCATATCCAGTAGCCACTAATGTTGAACCTAATGTAAGAGGCCTATGTGCAAGAATTAACAACATGTGCTAAGACACGAGGTTAATTCAGCTTGTGGTAGAAGTCTTCCCGGACCCGCCCGGCATATCCATCGTCCACAGTGTAGGCTTAATGTGAGAGGTCTAGTGCTTATATAGATATATATAAATAAATATATGTATATAACAAGATATGAATAAATGGCAAGGATGGTAATTAAATATTTAACTCAGAAAATAAGAAAGGAAGGGATGTAATGAGCTGAGTTAGTGTGATAAGAGGGAAAAGTGATATACTTCCCTAAATGTGTTATTTCTGAAAACGTTGTTGCAAGTAAGCCACAATAAATATAGAAAAGTAAGAAAATTACTTGCTACCACAGATTTAGATGTGAAAACGTTATGAAAATAAATCATTGATTCCTTCTATCAAACTGATAACTTGCATGAAGTGTTTTCCTTAATGTAATATGGAACGTATATTACAGAGAATGAAGAATAATGGTTTACAACAGTAAATGGTTTAAAAGGGGAATTATAATAACCTATTATAAAAGAAATAACATTAATGAAAATGTTGTATAATAGGTAGACTTGTCCTAGGGACAAGTGAATATTATAACTTAGGTTATAATAAACTAGTGAGGGAATGGGATAATAGGTGAATTAAGTTAAGTGACACTTAATTGTAAATTAAGTAATCAGAAAAGGGGAAAACCTAAATCCAGTTATGAAAAGTGGGGAAAATATATTGTACTTAATTATAAATTAAGTAGTCTAGGAGTCTGAAACACGTTGGTAAGAATAACATGTTTAGACCGGTCCTAGGGACAAGGGGAAATTATAACATAGGTTATAATAAATGGATAGAGAAACTTATTAATGGGCCTTAGTTAATAGAACTATGTTAATAAGTAAATAACGATAAGTTGTATTAACGACATAAAGTGGAATTGTGATTAAATGAGAGAGGATGAGGAAAACTTATGAAATGAAATAAGTTATATATAATCATAAATGGTAAGTGACATGTTAATTGGAAACATGTGAATTTGATATACTTAATTACATATTAAGTAAAACATGTTATTGAAATCAAACAAGAATATAAAGGGGATTGTGGATCACAGACCTTGGGCCACAATCTAGAGAATAACATTTTGTAAGCTTATTAATAAACTTAAATGAATTAAGTTGTATGACTGAAATTAATAAGCAAGAAAAACCTGGTAATTTGAATAAAAATTCAATATGAATTGGAATAAACAAGTTAACTGGAAATCTGGTGAGGTGAGACAAGCGCGTAAAAGAATGTTTAGACATAGGGTCTAACAACATGCTAAAGTAAGACGCTTAGACCAGTCCGTACGGTTGAGGGTGAATAACCCAACAGGGTAGATCATTGAGGTGTTATAAGGCATGAGGGGAGCGCACATTCATATGATTTTTTGACAGCTCCAAAGGACTGGAAGGGCAAGCACGCAGCTTCCGGGGACGTAGGGTACTCTTGGTATTCCTCTGTGAGTGGCAGATGATCCGCCTGTACTCACAGAGGTTAGGTCTGCGTAGGTGAACCAATGAGTATGCCTTGACTGCAATAATAAGGGGCAATCAAAAGACTAAGATGGACTAGAGTGATTCGGCGAGACCAGTTAGTGCCCTGTGATAGCAACTCGTCGTCTACCTACCATCTTCAGTCAGTACGTAAAGCGGAAAGGTGGAGAACTCCAAAAGACCATATACTTTGGTATCTAGTTATGAGTGAGTTTGGCTAATAGGTTTGAAGGGCATTGGGGGCCGGGGTTAAGTTCTCATTCTTGATATTCTTGGGTGCCTTTCATTAGTTGATGGTGGGGTCTAGTGGGTCCATAGCCACTGTAAAAGCAGACCTTAGCATCTGCAATCGGTAGATATCTGAAAGCTCCCGACCGAGTTCTGCGTTTCTTGATTAGCCCTGCCACGGGACGTAGGCGCACATATAGAGAACATGTGCAATAGACATCGAGAACGATTGACGATACGTACATGGGAAAGTCTAGGTACACTCATGTCGCTCTGGGTGGTGTATCATAAGACTAGAGGGCATTATTCGAGGATGGAACCTAATTCAATCGAACGGTTCAAAGATCCAGTCCGAACACTTACGTAATATAGAAGTAGTGGTTCTTTGCAGATGTTGCGTTGACATATATACAGAAATCTGTATGACATTCGTGCGTCGGATTAGGGACTGCTATATTTCTGCAATGATATGGTGGAGACCGTGCGAGTGTGGTACCATGGGGTGTATCTCAATATTGAGAGATAACTACGTATACTGTATTAGGTTAATTCACTGGGAAGTAAATGGTTATGACGTGTGTGTAAGCCTTGAGTGTTGTTAAAACAAGTAACCTAATAAATAGGAAAATATGATTGAAATGTATATGTAAGATTATCCAAAGTGTATACTTTAAATCCAGTCACCAGAACTTGTGTTCTAACCCCCTCCTCATAACACACTCGCATGTTAGATTTTGGCAGAGGCATGATAGCTTTAGATACTGGTTAGGCAGTAATAATAATACGGTAAGGCTCTGTTTTAATTATACTATATTTTATCCTTTCCACTGTGAGATATTTTTCTGAGCTCTGACATGTTTTATGTCTCTGTGTTTTCTACAGGAAACCAGAGAAAACCAATCCGAGTTTCGGTAGATTGGAATTTTGAAAAAAATTCGGTCTGTCGAAATTAGGGTTGTCATAGAATGGCACCGTACCTGGCTAGCCAATCCATTCCTAGAATCAACCCATAGCCCGTGAAGCCAAGCACATAAGCGTTGCATTCGAACTCAATGCCATACACATATATTCTCAAATCCCAACATAACATAGAAAGATGAGCCGTACCCCCAATAGGATTTGAGACAACATAGGATCCACTACTATACTAGTATCCAGGTGCCGAGTCTCAACAACAGAAGCAGATATAAATGAATGTGAAGCGCCAGAATCAAACAAAGTATGTACAGGATGATCGAAAAGGAAAATCAGATTTTTCAACTGAAATGTTTCTACCTCTCTCTTGTCTTGGCGCCATGAGAGCATGAACCTGCCCTCTTGAAGTAGATCATGTCCTCTGTCCTTGCCTCCTTGGGCAGTCTTTAATCATATGTCCTGCCTCACCACATTGGAAGCAACACGTCTTCTTCTTCTTCCTACAGTCCTTCTTCAAATGGCCAGGTATTCCACAATTGTGACACTTCCTTTTCTCTGAACCCTTGTTATCCTTGCCGCCCTTCGTTTGTTGTTGCTGTGCCTTCTTTGGATCCCCTTTCTTATCCTGTGCCTTATCTACATTAGCACCTTTCTCCTCTTCATGCATCAACACCATGACAACAAGATTCTAGAAAGTAGCCCCCGTAGGAATGTGAGACATAGCCAACCCGTGTAATGGTTCATTCAGACCCTTGGAAAATCTCAAAGCCTTCTTATGTGGTGTATTAACTAATTCCATACAAAATCTTGCTAACTGGTTAAACTTGTTAACGTACTCCTTCACAGACAAACTCCCTTGTTTGAAAGCCAAGAACCTCTCCATGTATAAACTCTCCTCCGCTTGTGAAAGAAATTTCAACTCGAACCTCCATCTAAAGTCCATCCACGTCTCCACTACACGTCCTCCATTAGTTACTCCCCACCAAAAGGAAGCTTCATCCTTCATTAACCAAGCAATTAGCTGAACCTTCCTTCCCTGGTCAATCTTAAAGATACCAAACAAGTCCTCCACTTCCTTGAGCCAATTCCGAGCCTCCACAAACGTCTCAGTCCCATAAAATGGCTTTCCGCCCATCACACGGAAGTCTTTGCATATCATAGAAAAAACATCTACATGGGAAGGAGGAGGAGCGACTACAACTGGGGGAGGAGGAACGTCTGCTGGGCCTGCGGCAGTAGCCCTAGCCTCTAGATACCTTCTGAACCAACGTGATATCTGTACGCCCTCGGGTATAACGGGTTCCCCATATATGCTGAAAGGAAAAAGGAAGAGATTCAAAACAGATAATCGAAAGATAGATATATGGCTTTTGGGGATTATGTTTTTCATAATAAACTTTTCTCTTGAAAATAGCCTCTTTAAATCATGTTTTTGAAAATACTTCTTTCTAAAAATGCTTTTGAAAATGGTTTTCAAAATCTTTTATCTGCTCTGGCAACCTTCAGCTCTGATACCACATGTAACACCCCATGTCCATTAGTGTCACTCACTAAGGGAATGCATTAACTTTTATGGAGTATTATAAGAGTATAGAACAGAACATCACAAGATAGATATATAAAATGGTACTTGAGAAGATTCAAAATTTTTCATTGCAGTGGAAAAGCAAAACATGTTTGGTTACAACATCAAAACCACATACTAGAGCCAAGTACACAAATATCCATCTTGAACAAAATTATTATCAGAATACATAAAAGTAAAACCATAATCCCACTCCAAATAGCCATAATGGAAAACAGATAAAGCTGAGCGTTACTTTCAACACTTCCAAGCACTTCAAGAAGAAAGTGGTCCAGGTCAAGTTTCATTAATCCCACCCCGAGGACCTGGGGGGAGGGGGGAAAGAAAAGAAGCGAAACAAAAAGGGTCGGACATAAGTCTGGCGAGTCTAGTGAGTTTAACAATATAATCAGTAAAGTAAATGGATAAGAGCATAAAATAGATATATGAGATGACTGTAACAAAAGCAAATATGACAAGGTAAACAAGGTAGGTAAGATAGGACATCGACTGCGCTTCTAACCACTATAAGATATGCTCTGCACCGTACCACATACTAGTTACATACTAAAAGATGATCCCTCCCTACTAATCATAATAATGGTAGCTTTGTGTACCCCTAGCTACTCTTATAGGTGCCCACTTGCTTCTACCACCACTAGTTGTACCCACTACCCTCCCCATTCGATCGGCTCCCTAACCTTGTAGATACCTGTGTTGGTCCCACAATAGGGTGTATCACTCCCTAAGGTGGCAAACCCGATACTACTGAAATGCACAGCTTATACCTACACGATGCAACAACGTCTTACCTAACAGCCCAGACCCACGCACGCACATGACTCCGTTGGACTTGCACTGCCATCGCTAACTCTTTATTGACCTCTTACGATCAACCCCAGTAAGCGTGTCCCTGTCCTCGACCTAGTTTGAGCTTATGTAGATACTAAAATGGGTTACTGGTTGAAAATGGTCCACTCACTTGACACAAGATTCCCTCCTAAGCTCGGTCCCCACTAGGGATTCCCACTTAACTCCTCTTTATCCCCATGTCTAGTAACATGTCTCATCTTGGTTAAGTGCTTTTATTATGTTTCACATGCTACCTGTGTTACCCACTTAACCCTTTATCATCTCCATGTCTAATCACATGTCTTATCTTGGTTAAGTGTTCATTAATTTATTATAACCGTAATCTTGCAAGACATCTCACATTAGATTGTCGTTTTGTGGTTGCTGGATATGCCTGGCGGTTCCGTGCAGGCTTATACCGCAAACCGAATCTAACCTCGTGTCTTTACATTATTACGCATCTATTTTCTGCCTTTGAGCTCTCACATTAGACTGCCGTTTGTGGTTGCTGGATATACCGGGTGGTTCCGGGCAGACTTCTAACGCAAACTAAGTCTAACCTCATGTCTTAGGCATTCATTATCTCTTCTTTTCTACAAACCCAAATCCAAGTTCTTACTTATTACATATATTCCAATTGCTCGTAATTTCCAATTCAAGTTACATTTATAATTCCAATCCAAGTCATGCCTATAATTCCATGTATATAAATTGTACCAATTTATGCCCAAATCAATTACATGATTACAAATCAATTTATGCCCAATTACATATTATTCAATATTTTCCAAAAATTTTCCATTCATTCCAACTTTATTCGTATGCAAACCTCAACGCAATATGTTAGGCTCGAAGTTAGCCCAATCTCATAAAGAAAAAGGAAAAGAAGAAGGGAAGAGAATCATGACATTAAAATTGGCATAAAATAGGCATATGAAACATGAACTGGCATAGAACACTAAAGTAGATCCAATAGGCATATGATAACAGTAATCTGGGTATGAATTTGAAAGATAAGAAATCTACAAAACTTGATATGATTCGTCTTACTTACAGGCATGATCATTAAATCCAATTTACAATCCTATCACAATTACTTTTTAATTATATATGAGAGTAACATAGACTCATAGCGACAGGATTTAGGAGAGAGGATAGATCTGAATTCTGATTTCTGAATTTGATTAGCTAAACCATTGTTGTAAAATTTGATTCTTATCTTCCAATTTGAATACTCTTATTCTGATTTGCTTTGGTGGAGAAGAAAGGCTAGGTTAATTTAGATTTAAGCAGCATGGAGGCGCCACGGATTAGTGTATTGAAATTAGGGTTAGGTATAGGTGTCTATTTATAGGAGTACTAGGTGTATTGGGACCTTTAGATTAGACTAGGAATCATCTAAACCATCCATACTAGAAAAACACGTCATCCAGTCAATCCTAGAAGAACACATCAGCCCTAGACCACCAAAACACGTCGGCCAGATTTGGGCAGATGGTGGTCGACACCCCTGTCGACACCACCTTTGGGGGTCGACACCCATGTCGACACCTCCTGGGGGGGGTCAACACTCACAAGCGCGAATTTTCCCGCTCAACCCTTTTCGCTAATTTTGAATTTTGAATTAGTTTTTGATTTTTAATTATTATTTAAATAAATTTTGTTTTAAACTAAATTCTTCTAAGCTTCATAACTTCTTCATATGATAGCTGATTTACGCAAAGTAGGACTCTATTCCAAGAGAATTTCGAGACGAACGCAATGGCGCAGTCTGTATCCCTTCATTCTTCTTATAAAAATTAAGTATTCTTTATTTACCTCTTATGTGATGTTTTAAAATTACGGGGTGTTACAATAATTGTTTACCATTGTCCAATTTTTTTGCAAACACCTTCTGATAGTTATCTCTAGAGAGGAATACACTGGGTTGAACAAGAAAATCTTATAACCTGGCCACACATTATCGACCACTCATTCAGCTTGAGTGTATCGAATGTATATCAAAAATGGTTGTGATTAGCAACCATCACCAAAAGCATACGACAGTGATAGAATAAGAAACAATTGAATTTTTTCCAGATCAGGTGATAATACATCCTAATGGGTATGACACACATAGCCATGTTGCCTGATCGATTTCTGTCATTTCCCGGTTGATGAGGCATGAGGCTACGTCTAACATTTAGATCACCAGAACATCATTTACTTTGAATGCCACATCATCAGATACGTTAGAATCACTAATTGATATCCTCAAAATACCCAAGGTGTTGAGCTAAGGTTTCCTTCTTCACCACCAACTATGGTATGTTTGAATAAATCAATGTATGTGACCATCTAGAAATACTCTATCATACATTCTTACATATACGTTGTTCTAGGACTGGACAAACCGAAGGCACCATCCCATCAATCCATTTTAGGCAATTTCTACCTAGGATTAACAGAACAATCCTTGCACTTTACTTCGTCTTTAATTATCTTCAACATAATTTCAATAGCAACACTTATGACTATAATGAGTGGTTTCAGATAATAAACTCGATCCAATCTCTCCGTATTGACAACCAAAATATAAATAAACCAAAACCTTGATAGTCAGTTATTTAACTATCAAATGAAACATCTATACGATCAACGATCATGTTTCCAAATGGGAAATTCTACTGATCATTCAGCCAGCAACACTAGGATCTTTAAATTAATTCCTTATTAATTATCATTTCTCATTCTCGACATCTTCTCTCGGATATTTCAAAAACTCGTTTGACCTTTCATATTCTTGGAAAAAATTTCCAAATACTGTGAACTCTTTAATTTCTATATTTCAGAAAATATCTATAATTATCATTGGAAAAACCGTTTATGTATATTCGTAAAATTATCATTTTCTATATCTTGAAAATGTACGTTATTACCATTGAAAAATATTTTCAATTTCCATTCCTTATTTTTTACATTGATCACAACATTCCATTTTCTATGCTTAGAATATGTCTCTGGTTTTATTTGGAAAACGTTTCCAAAATCATTTTTATTCGATTAAACTAATGTTATATAAAACATCATTATTATGTGTAACACCCCGTAATTTTAAATATTAAAATTAACATATTTAAGAACACTTAATTTTTTGAATAAGAATTAAGAGAAATGGGTTACGCCATTGCGTTCGTCTCGAAATTCTGCTTGGAATAGAGTCCAAGTTTTCGTAAATCGGACTTCGTATGAGGAAGTTATGGCCCTTAGAAGTTTCAGGATTTTTTATAAATTAAAACAACTCAGGTTTAAAAATTCAAAATTCAAATTCAAACAGAGAAGTGGGCAGGGCGAGATTTTTCCTGCCCAAGGCTAGGTCGACCAGGGGGTCAACCAGGGGGTCGACCTCCCCAAGATAGGTTGACCTAAGGGTTGACCTACCCCCTCGGGCAGATCTGAAATGTGACGATTTTTAACTTGTGGCTTAGTCACTAGGGCTTAGGTGGCAGGTTCTGGATGTTTCCAATTGGTCTGAATGGTTTTGATTGCCCTATCTTAATCTAACGGCTTATATTAATCTAAAACTCTATATAAGCACGCATAGACTCAAGCTCTAAACCTAAACTAAATTAGTCTTATGGCCTCCATGCTGCTGCTGGAATAGTTCTTCTTCTTCTTAAAGCTTAGGAATTGCAAGTCAGAATTCTTATACAAACGACGAACGAATTATTCTCTTTTCTAATTCATCTTTGTGAGTACAATTTCTTTCACAAAATAATTAATAAATTAATTATGATGAGTTATAATTTGGATTATGAGAAATTGTCTGTTGAATCATGTGACATTACTTAATTTTCTTATCGTCTGTTTGTGAACATATGATAGTTTGGTTGACTTATGTTAGTAGATCTATTTCTTATGTCCAATCACATATGTTTAACTTGATTCATTTTATGACATCAGTTTATATGCAAGTTTGGATGTAAATTATATGCTAGATTGGATGTGAATCATATGCAAGTCTGTATGCAAATTATACACAAGTTTTTATGTGAATCAAGTATATATATATATATATATATATATATATATATATATATATTTGTATGTATATGCTAGTTTATGTGTAAAAACATGTGGTATTAGTTTACATGTTTAGATTCATATGCAAGTTTGTAGGAATCTATATGCAAGTTTAGGTGAAAACCATATTCATATATGCAAGTTTAGGTGAAAACCATATTCACATATGCAAGTTTAGGTGAAAACCTTATTTATATATGCAAGTTCACAATTTTATGTTTAGATCTATATTTAGATCCATGGTAGTACATAGTTTATGCAAATTTGTGTTTTATATGTCCATTGCCTATGCAAGTTATTGGCTATGCAAACTTATGTTATAATTCTCATTTGCAAGTTAGATCATTTTATGTGTTATGCAAGTTGTGATGTTTCTTTTTTTTATGAGTTAGACTATTTGTGCGTCTAATGTATTTCCTACTAAACATACGAACGACGTGGGGACCATGGGAAAATATTAAATATACATATTTTGAATTGGCATAAAATGGCTTTAAGGGCATATAATTAATTTGAGACATTAATTGGTATAATTTATATACCTGAAAAGTATGGACATAACTCAGGTGACAATTATGGACATAGATTAATTTGGAAATTATTGACAACTTGAATAGGGATAATTAATTCATGTTTTGGTAAAATAATTATGTGTAATAATAAACGCCTAAGACACGAGGTTAGACTCGTTTGTGGTATAAGACTGCCCGGACCCGCCTGTCAAATCCAGTAACCACAAACGGTAGTCTAATGTGAGAGGTCGAAGGCACAAATTAAATGCATAACAATTTTAAAGACACAAGGTTAGGCTCGTTTGCGGTATAAGACTGCCCGGACCCGCCCGGCATATCCAACAGCCGCAAACGGTAGTCTAATGTGGGAGGTCTTTACAAGGTTACGGTTATAATGAATTAAGTAACACTTAACAAAGATAAACATGTGGTGGGACATGGGGGTTAAGTGGGTGACATGGGTGACATGTGAAATACGATTAGAAACACTTAACCAAGTGAAACATCTAAGAAGACATGAATAAGAAGGGGTTAAGTGGGAATTCTTAGTGGGACCAAACATGGGTGGAAAGCTTATGTCAAGTATCAGGGCCCATTTCAAACCAGTAACCCATTAAGCATCTTTGTGAGCTTGAGTTAAATCGAGGAAGGGACACGCTTACTGGATTTGATTGTAAGAGGTCAAAACGGGTTAGCGGTGGCAACGCAAGTCCAACTGGCTCATGTGCGTGGGCCCGAGCTGGTAGGTAAGATATTATTGCATCATGTAGATATAAGTCGTGCATCTTTAGTGGTAACGGGTTGCCACTTTGGGGAGTGATACACCCCACTGTGGGACCAGCACGGGTATTTACGAGTTAGGGAGCCGATCCATGTGGGTAGTGGGTACAACTAGTGGAGATAAGGGCAGGCGGCATCTATGAAGACTGCTAGGGGTACACGAAACTACCATTATGATTATTATGTTCAGTAAGCGGGATCAACTTTTAAGGTGACTAGTAATGGTGCCGTATATTAATTATCCTATAGTGATTAGGAGCGCAATTAACGCTAGCATATTCCTTTGTTTGTTTTGTCCTGCCCACTTGTTTCACAGTCATTCCTTGTTTTACCAGTTTATGCCTTAACCTAAATACTTTAATAATTATATTTTTAAATTTATTGGACTCACCAGACTTTATGTCTAACCGCCCTTTATTTTCACCTCTTTTTTTCCTTTCCCCCTTTCAATCAGGTTCTCAGGGTGGGACTAGTGCTAGTGGAGCTTGATTTGGATCTCTTCCTCTCTCTTTTTGAAGTGCTTGGACTGCTGAAAGTAAAGTTCAGCTCATCTCTTTTATAGCTACTTATGTTGGGGTTATGCTTTCTACTTTACATACTCAAAAAAAATTTGTCAAGATAGATATTAAGTGTACTTGGTTTTACTGTTGGTTTATGATGTTGTTGTAATCAAACTATTTCTCCGTTGCAATAAAAGTTGTTTTAAAATTTTCAAGTACCAATATGTGTATTTTTCTTGTTATATTCTTTTCTATACACCAATAATACTCCATGAAAGTTAATGCATTCCATTTGAGAGTGACATTAATGGACGTGGGGTGTTACATGTGGTATCAGAGCTGAAGGTTTCCAAGAACAGATAATAGATTTTGAAAAACTGTTTTTCAAAACATTTTTATAAAGAAATACTTTCAAAATTATGTTTTAAGGAAAGTATTTTCAAGAGAAAAGTTTGTTTTAAAAACATAACCCCCAAGAGCCATATATCTTTCCTTCGATTCTCCATTTTGAATCTCTTCCTTTTTCTTTTTCAGCATGTCTGGGGAACCCGAGATACCCGAGGGCATACCGATATCAGGCTGGTTTATAAGGTATCTAGAGGCTAGGGCCACCGCCGCAGTCCCAGCAAATGTTCCTCCTCCCCTTTCCCGCATTGATACTTTTTCAAAGATATGCAAGGACTTTCAGCCAATGGGCGAGAAACCTTTTCATGGGTCAGAGACATTTGTTGAAGCTCGAAATCGGCTTAAGGAGGTGGAAGATTTTTTTGGTATCTTCGAGATAGAAGATGGAAGAAAGCTCTAATTAGCTGCTTGGTTAATGAAGGACGAAGCCTTGTTTTGGTGGAAGGTCACGAATGGAGAGCATCCAGTGGAGACATGGGTGGATTTTAGGCATAGGTTCGAGATGAAATTTCACTCACGAGCAGAAAAGAATTTATACATGGAGAGGTTCTTGGCGTTGAAGCAAGAGAATTTATCAGTAAATTGTTACATCAACAAGTTCAATCAGTTGGCAAGATTTGGCTTAGACTTGGTGAACACACCTGAGAAAAGGCCCTGAGGTTCGTTAAAGGTTTGAATGAGCCACCATGGGTTGGCTATGACCGACATTCCTATGGGGGCTACCTTTGAGAAACTGGTAGACGTGGCGCTTATGCATGAAGAGGAGAAAGGTGCTAATGCTAATAAGGCACCAAAGAAGAAAGGGGATCAAAAGAAATCACAACAACAACACAAGAAAGGTGGTAAGGATAAAAAGAGCAAAGGAAAGAAAAGGTGCTTTAATTGAGGAGCACCAGGCCATCTGAGCAAGGACTGTAGGAAGAAGAAGAAGACTGGTTGTTTTAACTGTGGTGAGGCGGGACATCTGATTAAAGACTGACAAGGTCAGAGGGCAAGGTCTACTTCCGGAGGGCAGGTTCAGGCTCTCATGACACCAGGGAAGGCAAGAGGGCAGGTTCATGCTCTCATGGCACCAGGACAGGAGAGAGGTAGAAACATTTCTGTTGAAAGTTTGGTTTTTCTATTTGATCATCATGTTCGTACTTTGTTTGATTCTGGAGCTTCACACTCGTTTGTATCTGCTTCGTTAGTTGAAACACTGCACCTAAATACTAGTCTAGTTATGGATCTCATAATAGTCTCAAATCCTATTGGTGGTTTGGCTCATCTTTCAATTATTTGTCAGGATTTGAGAGTGTCTATCTTGGGCGTTGGGTTTGAATGCAACGTGTTCGTTCTTGGCTTCATGGGCTACGGCTTGATTTTAGGCATGGAATGGCTGGCTAGATACGGTGCCATCCTAGACTAAGAAAGAAGGGTAGTTAGATTGTTGACTCATTGTGGCAAAACCCTTGATATTTCTTGTGACCTTAGAGGTCCGGTAATGCTTAGCTACCTAGAATCCCTTGACGCATCCAATGATGATTTGGAATCTGTTCGTGTGGTCCGTGAATATAGTGACGTCTTTGATGAAGTTCGGGATTTACGCCCAAGGCACGAGATAGACTTTGGAATATACCTAGTAGATAATGCTAAGCCAGTTGCATTACAAGTGCACCACATGGCCCCGAGAGAGAGAGAAGAGAACTCAGTAAGCAAGTGAAAGAGTTGCTTGAGAAGGGGTTCATAAGAAAAAGTATTTCAAAATGGGGTGCTCCAGTTGTTTTTGCTACGAAAGCTGATGGTTCACTTAGATTGTGTGTGGACTATAGAGAGTTGAATAAGCTCACAAAGAAGAATAGACATTCACTGGCGAGGATAGATGATTTATTCGATCAGTTGGTGGGTGCTTCGGTTTTCTTGCAACTGGATTTGGCTATAGGATTTCATTAGCTAAGGGTAGCTGAAGACAGCATAGATAAGACTGCATTTAGAACTCCTGACGGTTTCTTCGAGTGGCTTGACATGCCTTTTGGTTTGACAAATGCACCTGCATACTTCGTTGACTTGAAGAGTAGGTGTTTAGGGAGTTTCTAAACAAGTTTGTAGTAGTCTTTGTGGACAATATCTTGGTTTTCTCTAGAAGCAAATAAGAGCATGCCCTATATCTTAGGGAAGTCTTAGAGACCCTACGAGCGCGTCAACTCAAAGATAAGTTCTCTAAATGCCATTTTTGGAGAAAAGAAGTGAGGTTCTTAGGACACATGATCTCTAAGGAAGGGATAGTTGTGGATCCCGCAAAGGTGGTGGCAATCCAAGATTGGAAGATTCTGAAGAACGCAACAGAAGTAAGAAGCCTTTTAGGGCTGGCTGGTTATTATAGGAAGTTCATTAAGGACTTCGCGAAGATATCAGCCCCACTTACTTGGTTGACGAAGAAGAACTTGAATTTTTCATGGGATGTTGATTGTGATGATGCTTTCCAGCGTTTGAAGAGGGCTTTGACGACAGCTCTAGTTTTAGTTTTGCTAGATGCGAGTAAGCCATTCACAGTATATACCGATGCTTGTTGGACAGGGCTTGGCGCAGTTTTAATGCAAGAGGGAAGGATGATATGCTATGGTGGAAGGCCGTTGAAAAGTCCACGAGAAGAATTACCATACCCACGACTTAGAGTTAGCTGCCATAGTTTTTGCGCTTAAGTTATGGCGTCATTATGGCGAAAAGATTGAGTTGTATACAAACCATAAATCGCTAAAGTACTTGTTCTCTCAGAAAGATCTAAACCTGAGGCAACAAAGGTGGATGGAGTTTTTGGCATCCTATGATTTTGAGATCACATATACCCCTGGCAAGGTTAACATTGTAGCTGATGCCTTAAGTAGAAAGAAGTTGACTTTGAGTCCTTTGTTTGTAGAGTGGCAGAATTTGGAGTATATATCTACCTTTAACTTCAGACCCTTTGTCGATTATGTACCCGGATTATTGGCATCACAAGAGGTGCAACCTACACTTTTTGGTCGGGTTGGAGAGGCACAGCAAGATGACCCACAGTTGGTTGAGATAGTAGGAAAGCTTATATGAGGGGAGTCTTCGAGTCATCTTAATAGATATGCTATAGATGAGAGAGGCTGGTTGCATAGAGATGGGAGAATTTTCGTGCCACAAGACAAGAGCTTGAGGAAGACAATTCTTGAAGGCTCCCATCGCTCTAAGATGACCATACATCCCGGTGGTGACAAGATGCATAGGGATATGAAGCGAGTTTTCTTTTGGGCCGGAATGAAGAAGGACGTGGCTGAGTTCGTTTCTAGATGCTTAGTGTGCCAGCAAGTCAAGGCGGAGCAAAAGAAGCCCGGTGGTTTGCTCCACCCTTTAGAGATTCCACTGTGGAAATGGTAAAGCGCTTCCATAGATTTTGTAGATGGGTTGCCAAGATCAAGGAAAGGTAATACAGGGATTTGGGTAGTTGTAGACAGACTTACCAAAAGTGCCCATTTTATTTCCGTTAAAAGTAGAAGGGCCGCCGCATTGTTAGCATCTGTCTACCTTCGTGAGATAGTTCGTCTGCACGACATACCCTATAGCATTGTGAGCGATAGAGATCCCATTTTCACTAGCGAGTTTTGGAAGTGCTTACAAGAGGCGGTTGGAACACAATTGTGCTTAAGTACCGCTTACCACCCTCAGACGAACGGCTAGACCGAGAGAGTAAATCGGATTCTAGAAGATCTTTTGAGGTTATGCATCTTAGACTTTGGAGGAACATGGGTAGAACATCTTCCATTGGTGGAGTTCGCCTATAGTAACAACTTTCAAGCTAGCATTGGCATGGAACCTTTTGAGGCTCTTTATGGATGACCATTTCGATCACCTACTTGTTGGTGGGAATCCACGGATAAGGTTTCGCTTGGACCCGACATGATTAGGGAGACTTCGGAGAAGATAGACTTGATTCGACGGCGAATGAAGACGGCGCAGGACCGACAGAAGTCATATGCTGATAAGAGACGAACTGATCTTGAGTTCAATGTTGGGGACATGATTTTTATTAAGGTTTCACCGTTGAGAAACGTAGTCCGTTTTGGATCAGTAGGGAAGTTGGCACTGAGGTGGACCCTTTCCAATTACAGAGAGGATGGGCAGATGGCGTATAGAGTAAAGTTGCCAGAGAAGCTCAGTGGTGTTCACAACGTGTTTCACGTTTCACATTTGCGTAAGTGTTTACATGATACGCGGAAGTGGTAGAGCCGAGCACGCTCAAAGAAGTGGAAGTAGAACGAAATGCCATGGTTAGATGAGCTTCTACACGCATTCTCGGGTCGGAGGTCAAAAAGCTACGCAACAATGAGGTAAAATTGGTCAAAGTGCAATGGGGAGATGATCAAGGAGACGCGACTTGGGAAACCGAAGACAAGATGCGTACGTCGTACCCTTTCCTTTTTGAGTGTATATTTTTAACATCTCCTTTTTCTACCACTTTGATTGATACTTGTCCTATCATTTAGTATGTCTTTGCGATGATATCTTCGATCTTTAGTTAGGAAAAACCCTATGGATGTAAACATGTGTTTGAGACATGTTATGGTTGGTGGATGCAAATTGATGCAAGTGGTTGCTAGTGGTTGCTCGTGGATG
>JASFAX010000764.1:52500-56404 GCA_030737875.1 Allium sativum | reverse complement strand
AAGAGGATCAAACCATTTCTTCTGAGTCTCTTTCAAATTCAATAAATGTTGGTTGATCGTATATTTCATTATAGTTATATGATTCAGAGTATCATTTCCTATTTGATCCCTTTGAATTCCATATTCGAAGTTGCGATTGGATCTATTCATTAAAAAGAATCGATTCGATACATTTCTTATGTACCCATAGATGCTATCATTGGATTTGAATCAGATTTCGGATCAATCTATATTGATTGACTGCCTCCATGATGTTGTTGCTAGCAAATACCGCTGTTTTAGTTTTGGATCTTCCAAATCATTCCGCAGTGGATCCGGACCAATTTTTTTCTGATCCTTTCGATAAAAAGATTCATTCTCCTCATAAAAAAGAGGAGGTAGAACCAATAAAGATTTCTTTTTCGATTCATCTCTGGAGTTGAATACCTCATTCAAGAATTTTTTTTGATCCAACCGTAGGAATCAATAGAAAAGGCAAATCCCCTATGATACACCAGATCCGGCTCGGTTATTGATAGAGTGAATAGATCTGCCATTTCTTGAAATCTCTCTTCTGATTCAAAATCGTGGTGTAACGTGTATCCCCCTTTGTTCCGGTTATGGAATAGATGAAATAAATCCAAAAATGGATTTTTTTTCAAGAATGAAATCTTATTGGAACGGTCCATATCTGGTTCATCCTTCGGAACCATATCACATCCCGGATCTGATGAAATAGGATGAATTGAGACGGTATTTTGTAAATACGTAATTATCTTGAATATATCAACCATTTCTTTATTTTCCGATCGCCTGGAAGGGATAAAAGAAACATCTTGTTTTTTTCTTCAAAAATTTCTGATCTCTAGTGGACCTCTCAGTAGGATTCGAACCCAGATGAAGTTCTGACCATCTGTCAGAGAAAAAGAACGAATTGATCTTGTAGGATTCCCAAGAAATTCTTCGATTTCTTTCGGAAGCAGATGATTATTCATCTGCTTCTCACGTTTCGTGAATAGCCGGGACATTGAGGAAGATCCAAAAAGGCATTTCGGGAATCGATCTGATTCTATCTCTGTTCGTTCCGTTTGAAGAAAGGAAGGATCCCAAAGAATCGATCTTTCTTTTAGTTGCTGAATCTCTGTTTGATCGATCAATGTGTGATATTCTGAATCCTCATTTCTAATGAATCGAAATGATCTCTGGATTGATCAGAGGATCCTTTCGATTGGCTAGAATCCGTTACTTGAACGAAAATAGATCTTGTGGAATCATATTGAATATTTGACAATACATTCCGTACCCTGCTAAAAAACCAATCCTTGTTTACCAACCACACATTGTCTAACCAAATCCAATTCTCTCTCGATACGTTCCTCAAAAAATCCGATTCGTGCTGATTCTTCCCCCAACTAACGAAGAGATCTTGGCGGAATTGCCACATATGAAATTGAGCACAATTTTGCAAAGAAATACCCCACTTGTTTCTCGAGAAGAGATGGGAAACGTGCTCAATATCATTTGATTGAATAGTTGCCTCAGCTCCTTGTTGTTTGAAGAAACCCTCCCCTTCAATTGTCTTTTTTCACGAAAAGCAGACATGAGATAACAAATCAAGTCTTTCCCTAAGATTTCGAATAGCTGTCCCGAATTCAAGTTGATTATGTTTCGCTTCTTCCTCGGAGAAAGACGATCAAACAATTCCCAATCATGGTCCTTGCGGATCGGATCATCCGTATAGGATAAAAAAAGAAACTCCAGATATTTGCTATCTTTCTCTTTGAATGAGATCTCAATTCCAGCTACGGTTTCATTAGCTATCTTACAACTAGAATCCCTCTTTTTTCCGATCCGGTTCCTCCACCACTGCGAACCCCGGTTCGATTCAGGCATGATACACTTTTTATTTATTGGGAGAACCCAAGTACTCTCTTGCGGATCCATGAAACAACTCTCAGAAATCTTTTTCTCTTTTGGAAGATACAGGAGCGAAACAATCAATCTATTGATATTGGAAGACCAAAAAGATTCTTCCAATGTCTCATTTCTGGGTCCAATGAATTCATAGGTATAGGAAGAAGCTCCATCAAATAGAGATTTTTTCTTTCGACCATCTTTCGATTGGTAATACGAGATATAAGGACCACTACTACAAGCAGTACTACACCTTTGATCGTGAAATATCGATTGCTTGTTGAACCCTGTGAATCACGTGAAAGTAGGATACTCCAAATTCGGGGGTCAGAGAGTTTCATAAAACGTTCTTGGTGGAAAAAAATGTGAGTGAAAGATCCCACTGAATCGAATTTGATCCATGAATCTAAGAAATAGTGAGAATTCTTGATCTCACTCAATATCTCTCTCAATTCGAAGATCCAGGATTTGAATTGATATCGTTTCATTGATTCCTCCTAAAGATTTTCATTGATTCCTCCTAAAGATTTCATTTCAATTGGAATTTGGTTATTCACGATGTACAATGAGCCCTGTTAAGCATCCATGGCTGAATGGTTAAAGCGCCCAACTCATAATTGGCAAATTCGTAGGTTCAATTCCTGCTGGATGCACGCCAATGGGAACGTTCAATAAGTCTATTGGAATTGGCTCTGTATCAATGGAATCTCAGCATCCATACATAACGAATTGGTATGGTATATTCATACCATACCATATGAACAGTAAGAACTAGAATTCTTATCGATACTGGAACTCATAGGGAAGAAAATGGAGTTATGGATGGAATCAAATATGCAGTATTTACAGAAAAAAGTATTCGGTTATTGGGGAACAATCAATATACTTCTAATGTCGAATCAGGATCAACTAGGACAGAAATAAAGCATTGGGTCGAACTCTTCTTTGGTGTCAAGGTAATAGCTATGAATAGTCATCGACTCCCAGGAAAGGGTAGAAGAATAGGGCCTATTATGGGACATACAATGCATTACAGACGTATGATCATTACGCTTCAACCGGGTTATTCTATTCCACCTCTTATAGAGAAAAGAACTTAAAGCAAAATACTTAATAACACGGCGATACATTTATACAAAACTTCTACCCCGAGCACACGTAATAGAGCCATAGACAGAAAAATGAAATCCAATCCACGAAATAATTTGATCTGTGGACAGCATCATTGTGGTAAAGGTCGTAATGCCAGAGGAATCATTACCGCAAGACATAGAGGGGGAGGTCATAAGCGTCTATACCGTAAAATCGATTTTCGACGGAATGAAAAAGACATATCTGGTAGAATCGTAACCATAGAATATGACCCTAATCGAAATGCATACATTTGTCTCATACATTATGGGGATGGCGAGAAAAGATATATTTTACACCCCAGAGGGACTATAATTGGAGATACCATTATTTCTGGTACAGAAGTCCCTATATCAATGGGAAATGCCCTACCTTTGAGTGCGGTTTGAACTATTGATTTACGTAATTGGAAGTAACCAATTAGGTTTACGATGAAACCTAGAAATCAATCACTGATCCAATTTGAGTACCTCTATGGGATAGACCTCAACAGAAAACTGTTGAGTAACGGCAGCAAGTGATTGAGTTCAGTAGTTCCTCATAGAAAATTATTGACTCTAGAGATATGGTAATATGGAGAAGACAAAATTGTTTGAAGCACGCACAGAACCGGAAGCGCCCCTTGTTTCAAAGAGAGGAGGACGGGTTATTCACATTTAATTTGATGGTCAGAGGCGAATTGAAAGCTAAGCAGTGGTAATTATAAAGATCCCCCCGGGGAAAAATAGAGATGTCTCCTACGTTACCCGTAATATGTGGAAGTATCGACGTAGTTTCATAGAGTCATTCGGTCTGAATGCTACATGAAGAACATAAGCCAGATGATGGAACGGGGAGACCTAGGATGTAGAAGATCATACATGAGTGATTCGGCAGATTT
>JASFAX010000764.1:20000-47500 GCA_030737875.1 Allium sativum | reverse complement strand
AAATGAAAATTCAATTCCATTTTTTCTTATTATTACGACATGCGGTTTTTTCCATCCATTACCTTTCAGGATCAGTCGTGGTCTTATAGACTCTACCAAAAGTCTGGACGAATTCGTTACTTCATTCAAATGTGTAAAAAACCATAATCGCACTTAAAAGCCGAGTACTCTACCATTGAGTTAGCAACCCAGATAATATGTATATACAAGTGGAAAAAATGGAATTGAACTATACAACTACGTAAAAACATTGAATTTTGAATTCAAAAGAAATATAAAGGAAAGATTAGATGATCAATTAAACAAAATAGGATTGGATTAAATTAAAAACAGATAAAAAAAATGTAAAAATTTACATTTAAGGACCGCCCCCCTTTTTTAGAAAATAGAAAAATTTTTGATTTTCGTTAAAAAAATATATCTTATATAAAAAATAGTAAATTTGGCAAACCCATAATTTGAATGAAGTAAAGGAAAACCCCATAAATAAATAAGGATCAAAATAAACAGATCTATTTATCTACGATCGAATTATATTTGTTCGACACACCATTGTCAATATGAATAAATTGTTGAGAAAAAAATAAAATAAAAAAAAATTACATAAAATAAGAATTTGTGTTGGATTGGCACAACAATAAATATGGAAAATATAAAACATAATATAGAACAAGAAAAGAGAAATTGTGAGTAAATAATTACCACACAAATTTATACTAGTTACCTTTCTTTTTTCTAATTTTTTATTTATTTTATGAATTCTTTGAAAAATTCTGCTTTTCTTAAAATATCATGAACCGCTCCTGTAGGTTAAACACCTTTTTCAAGGAAATAACGAATAGCAGGAACGTTTAAACGTTTAAATAAGTTTGATTTTTCATTGGATCATAAAAACCCACCTTTCGAAGATATCTTCCTTCTCGTCGGGATCGAACATCAATTTCAACGATTTGATAGATCGCTCATTGGGATAGATATAGATAAATAACCCCCTCTAGAAACGTATAAGAGGTTTTCTCCTCATACGGTTCGAGAAAAAATGATTCCACTATTTCTGTATATAATGTAAAATGTATAAAAAAATTTATGACTTAGACTATGATTTAAGTTTTTCTGTTCTTACTTACATAAAAAAACTTACATAAAAAAAATATCATTCGTACTCAATAACTCAAGTTGGATAATTCTGAAAAAGTCCGAAGGTAAATCCTTAGGCATTTCTTGAGTCGTCTCTAACCTCTTTTGTTTTGTTTCGTCTCGAATTTTTTTTTAGTCTCCATCATTATACTAAAAAAAAATATTGAGACAATTGAAAATAGTGTTTCCTTGTTCCGGAATTCTTTCTCTTTACTTTATTAAAATCATTAGGTTTAGACATTACTTCAGTGATCCTTATCCCCTTTTTCAAAACGGCAGCAACATACCTTTTGTTTTTTGTTATTTCCTTCTATGGAAAGATAATATGAACGATTTTTCCCTTGTAATGTAATATAAAAAATGTTATTTATTTTATTTCAAACTTGTTGGGATTTGAATCCTTCAATTTCAAATTTCAATTTCTATATTGAAGATATACTTAACAAAGTAGTTTAATTTATTAATTGTTACTAACCCTAGATTCACCCCCCGATAAATGAATCAATACGTTTTGCTCGAACTCCATCATGTACTATTCCTATTTACCAATCCAATACAAATTGGGTTCCTAATAGGAACAGAACAAACTATGTCGATTCAAGAGCATCTCATTCCTATAGAAAATGGCAGATGTAAGAATACACAGTGAATTATGTCCTTCAAATCGCACGTTACTTTCTACCACATCGTTTTAAATGAAGTTTTACCATAACACTCCTCTCATTTTAAATTTTATTTTAAAACGGTATGCAATTGATTCAATATGGAATCATGAATAGTCATTGGCTCAATGATACAAAATATTTTTTATGTATGTATCTGGGGAAAGGTAAATAATTATCTGAAAGAAAGTCTAAAGGTAAATAATTATCTGAAAGAAAGTCTTATATTATAAAGGATTTAAGTTTTTTCGCCCCTCCATTCTATGGGGGGAAAGAAAGTTCTAAAAAAGAAAAAAGAAAAGTAAATCCATTTCTTTAAATCTAATTAAAATCTTCAACAGATAATTCGGGATGTTCTATTAAATTATGGAATAAATTCTTCTCGAACAAATAAACTCTAAATCTAAAAAGAATGGCCCTATGGATTTCCAATTCCGGAGTCAAATCAGTTATTAAAAAAATATAAACTATTCCAATAACTCGAAAAAGTAATAAATTTCTCTATATTTATAATATACATTTTTCAAATTTCTTCGAGTACCCAGGTTCAAAAAAAAAAAAAATTTTTGTTTTCATGAGTATGAAATAGAAAAGGATCCTTTTTTCTCTTTCAATTCAGAATTCCATAATGAATTACATAATACGAGAATTCAGATTTCATAGAAAAAGAGTTTTCCCAAGTAACTTACTTCAATATAACTATTAAAATAGGAGTCTCTTAATGATATACCCCAAAATTGTTTTGAATTTAGAATTCAATGAAATATCTGTATTTCTACCCATACACTCAATCGCATTTGTGAAAAACTAAATGAAAAAGTTTTCTTTTTATAGAAAAATCAGAACAAAAGGTGACACTATATCCAAGATTAAAGAAAAAAATTTCCAAACTTTAAAGATAAATTTGTTAAAGAGAAGAATCTTTCCTTTTTCATGTAGACATTCTGGGACGGAAGGATTCGAACCTCCGAATAGCGGGACCAAAACCCGTTGCCTTACCACTTGGCCACGCCCCATTTCGATTTCGAATTTCTCTTTGATACTAATAAAGACTAATATTGGTATTAGTCGTTCGTCAATCCTAATTCAAATATATATGAAATATATTACTGCTAGGATTTAACACATGAAAATATAGAAAAAAATGATTGATCATTCCATAAAATTAAATTAAGATATTGTATGAAACTAAAATTCCTTGTATTCTCATTTGAGAATGAAAGGGAAGATTTTTGATTTGAGAGCGTTCGAAGAACAGAAGGTTTTTTGACCTACCTTTTAATTTTTCCCTCATAAAAAGAACTCAATCAAAATCTAATTTTCTAATCTACAAGAATGAATGTTTGTTATGCTTAATATCTTTAGTTTAATCTGTATCTGTCTTAATTCTACCCTTTCTTCGAGTAGTTTTTTCTTCGGCAAATTGCCCGAGGCTCTTATGCCTTTTTCAATCCTATCGTAGATGTTATGCCTGTCATACCTGTACTATTTTTGCTCTTAGCCTTTGTTTGGCAAGCTGCTGTAAGTTTTCGATAAAATCTTTAATGCTCCCCAAGAATTCATGATTTATACGAAACAAATTTCTAAAAATTTTAAAGATCTTATAAATTTTACATTATGAACTCTCCATTCGAAATAGAAATTCTTTTTCTTGTATTATATTGAATAACCGTACGGTGAGAAATTTCGATCAACTTATTTCCTCGTTTCTGACCTTCCAGTAAACAAGGGCTTTCTAAAGACCCCACAACATCAAATAATGGATATGACCAAAAATACCAAAAATTTTTGGTAATGAAGGAATCAGAATCTTGCTTTTCTTATTATTATTACATTGCAAAATTACAAAAAAAAATTAGTAAAAATTACTTTTTTCAAGAAAAGACTTCATTTTCTTTTTAGTTTATTTTTGGGGCACTATGTCAACATAGTGTATGTGATAAAAAATAGGCAATCTATTTCCCTTTTCAAAAAAAATCTTGGAGATTGTGTAATGCTTACTCTCAAACTCTTTGTTTACACAGTAGTCATATTTTTTGTTTCTCTCTTCATCTTTGGATTCTTATCTAATGATCCGGGCCGTAATCCTGGACGTGAGGAATAAAAAAAAGATTTTGAAAGTCTGAAACGATCGAGGGGAGCGGAGAGAGAGGGATTCGAACCCTCGGTACAAATAACTCGTACAACGGATTAGCAATCTGTCGCTTAGTCCACTCAGCCATCTCTCCCAATTCAAATTGCAAATTTTTTATGTGGTGTGACAGGCGAAGTAAAAAAGATTGAAATTGAAAAACCTTACTTCCTTGATTTTCATTTTGTAAGAAAAGTCCATTCCCCCGGCCAGTACTTAACCAGGCCGGGTTATTACATTACTTCTGATGAATCAATCATTTCATGGATCAAATGATTTCATTTTTTATTTTATTATATCAAATCAAAGATACTTGTTATTGAAGTTATTGAAGTGACAATAAAGATAATTTTTATCTCCATTCCAAGTGTAATTTCTTAGTATTAGTAATATAATACTATAGAAAACACTATAAAATATAATATAAAATATGAAAATGAAAGAATATTCAAATTAATAATTTTTTTTTAGTATTTATTAATTAGTATTAAGTAGTATTTTGAATTTTGAGTCTTTTTTCTCAATTTAGTTAATTATTTAACTGGAAAAAAGCACATACAGAAATAATATAATATAAAAAATGAAACACACATATGTTATAACATATATAACATAACTCTTTTATTTGTTCAAGGGACATTGAACATTTAAGATCCAATTAATCCGAGTTCGAATTCAAAAATAGGTCAGTTGAAGGGAAAGTAAAAAAAAAATTGAGGAATTCGTCGTGGTTATAGCCCAGCTTCAATAATTCCTTCAATTTTAGACTGTCAGTAATGACTTATAACAATAACAAGTGAAAAATGATACTTTTTTCTTTATTATAACTTTATTAGAATTTGGTTTTTTTTACTTTCGGTACTTCGACTTCAAGTACCTCTGGTCGGGGAGGATGAAGTGTCAACGTTCAAGTTTTAATGAGTCTGATGCTATCTTAATAGCATCTCATTCCTTTGTTCGACAAAAGGTATATTCATATATAATAATGAATATGAAGCGGGTATAGTTTAGTGGTAAAAGTGTGATTCGTTCAATTAATAACTTAAAAAGTTAAGGGTGTTTCGGGTTTTTCATATTCCGATCAAAAAAAAAAACTTTATTTCCTAAAAAGAGTTTAATCCTTTTCCCCTCAATAGCATATTTGAGGAAAATAGAAATTCTCACGATTTGTATCCAAAATTCAATTTCAATTGAATAAAAGGGTTATAGAGTCACGAAGCATAATAAAAAAAAATTGGATCAAATCTTCCAATTAATATTAATAAATATAAGTAAAGGATCTATGGATGAAGATAAAAAACATAAGTGCATTCCAATCGTAACTAGATCTTCAATTTTTGTCTTGTATAAGCTAAGATTAAAGCCAAATAGCTAGAAAATGGTAGTTTTGGTTTACTAGAACCATCAGCAAATTTTTTTAGCTCGGTGGAAACGAAATTAAATTCTTTTCCTCAGGATCCCTCGAGTGAAATAGGGAACGAAGTAACTAGATTAGACGGATTTGAAATAATAGAATCCCCCTTCTCTAGAAGGATCATCTAGAAGCGAGTGGCTTTGGGTGTCTTTAATAAGAAAAGCTGACATAGATGTTATGGATCTAATTTTTGTTTCTGGGAAGACATCAATTTTCCATAAAGGAGCCGAATGAAACAAAATTTTCATGTTCGGTTTTGAATTAGAGACGTTAAGAATGATAAATTAACGTCGACTATAACCCCTAGCCTTCCAAGCTAACGATGCGGGTTCGATTCCCGCTACCCGCCCCCATATTCCTTATTCTATACACATCATCCATTCGAATATGCAATCTTTTTTTTTTTTTTACCTAAAAAAAAATTTGCATTTACAAAAAAAAAAAGATAAAGGGAAAATGCGAAAGAATGAAATAGGAATGAAAAGCGTCCATTGTCTAATGGATAGGACAGAGGTCTTCTAACCTTTGGTATAGGTTCAAATCCTATTGGACGCAATTTTTTTCCATCTATTTTTTACAGTGGCGACACCAAGAAACCCCTTTTTTGAATGATTTGAATCAGAAATAATTCGCAAGAATAACTCTTGTTCTAACAATAGAATTAGAGTTATAAATTTATACTTGTTCCTCAAGTAGAAACAATTCAGTGTGCTCCTTGAATAGCTTCCTTCAAAAAGGTTTCCGCTTCTCGGTAAATGTCTTGGTAGAAGATACAATTTCTTGAAATTGAGGTTTATTCTTTTTAAGTAGGTACGTAACTTAATGAGAAATTCTTTATCTGTCCAATTTCTAACGAATCAAGATATCCATTTGCTCCAATATAAATTGTAGCTATCTGTTCTTCCACAGTAAGGGGGTCTGATTGGGATTGTTTAAGCAACTCGCGTAATCGTTGACCTCTTGCCAATTGATTCTGAGTAGCTTTATCGAGATCAGAAGCGAATTGTGCAAAGGCTTCTAACTCTGCGAATTGAGCTAATTCCAATTTTAATTTGCCAGCTACTTGTTTCATGGCTTTAATTTGAGCTGCGGATCCCACTCTGGAAACAGAAATGCCTACATTAATAGCAGGTCGGATTCCCGCATTGAATAAATCGGCAGATAAGAATATTTGTCCATCTGTAATGGAAATTACATTAGTAGGGATATAAGCCGAAACATCTCCAGCTTGAGTCTCAACTATTGGTAAGCAGTCATACTCCCTTCACCTAAACTGGAACTTGATTTAGCAGCTCTTTCCAAAAGGCGTGAATGCAAATAAAAAACATCTCCTGGATAAGCTTCACGACCAGGAGGTCTTCTTAAAAGAAGAGACATTTGACGATAAGCTTGTGCTTGTTTGGAGAGATCATCATAAATTATTAAGGTATGGCGTTCACGATACATAAAATATTCAGCTAAAGCCGCACCTGTATAAGGAGCAAGGTATTGTAATGTAGCAGGTGAGTCCGCGGTTTCGGCTACCACAATAGTATATTCCATTGCCCCCCCGTTCCTGGAAATTAGTCACTACCTGAGCCACAGAAGATGCTTTTTGACCAATAGCTACATAAACACAGATTACATTTTTCCCTTTTTTGATTGAGAATCGTATCTGTGGCTACTGCTGTTTTGCCGGTCTGTCGGTCCCCAATAATTAATTCTCGCTGGCCGCGTCCTATAGGGATCATCGCATCAATAGCAATAAGTCCTGTTTGAAGAGGCTCATATACGGAGCGTCTTGAAATAATACCCGGAGCAGGAGATTCAATTAATCGAGATTCAGAAGCAGAAAATTCACCTCTTCCATCAATAGGTTTAGCCAGAGCATTATAACACGACCCAAATAAGCCTCGCTTACAGGTATTTGAGCAATCCTTCCTGTTGCTTTTACAGAACTTCCCTCTTGTATCATCAAACCATCACCCAATAATACAACACCAACATTATTTGATTCCAAATTGAGAGCAATGCCTATTGTACCTTCTTCAAATTCTACTAATTCACCTGACATTACTTCATCAAGACCATGAATACGAGCAATGCCGTCCCCCACTTGAAGTACGGTACCAGTATTCACAACTTTTACTTCTCTATTATATTGTTCAATACGTTCACGGATAATATTACTAATTTCATCAGCTCGAAGAGTTACCATTAGTGTCTCTTTTTTCTTTTTCGGAAACAAAGGGAAAAAATAATGCCTAAACTCTAAACTAAAGTAAAAAATAGAAGGGCTAATCAGTTATTTCTTCCATTGCCCCAAGGATTCCAATATTAGCACTGATGGTATGGAAATGTAACTCGCTATTCAAACAACTATTCAGGGCTCCTATAGCCCCCTGTAAGGCTTGTTGGAAAACTTGTTGTCGGACCTGATTAATTGCTCTTTGTTGTTCAAAATGAAGGGTTTCATTTTTGTAATTTTCTAATTGTTCCAAACTCTCAGAAGTCGCATTAATCAAATTTACTTTTTCTCGTTCTATCTCAGAATATCCATTTATTCGATATTCCTCTGCTTCCATTTCCACTTTCCGTAAACGAGCCCGAGCTCGTTCGAGCTGCTCAATGGCCCCTTTACGCAATTCTTCCGAATTTCGAATAGTACTCAAAATCCTCTGTTTCGATTATCTAATAAATCATTTAATGAAAGTAGATTATCTTACCATTAATTTTACAACTTCCATGATCTCTTCCCGAACCAAACATGAATCTTTCGATTCATTTGGCTCTCACGCTCAATTTTTTATTTTATGGGCACTTTCATATCTTTTTATTTAATGCTAATGAGCCTATCCTCTCTAGTTCTGTTTTGTTTGTATGCAAACATATCAAAACCGATACAAGACCAGAATATTATAAGGACTCTTCCGACCAGACAAAAATCTCTAATTGTCAGCAAAGTTGTTTCTTTATTTAAATTTCAATGAAATTTTTATTCAAATCCAAAAATTTATCTTTTTTATACATAGGTCGTCGATTCGGCATTGATAATAAAAGAGCGCCCTTTTATTTATTCTAGTAAATGGTTCAAGTGATTTATTGATATGAGTGTTATATATCAGAAAAAATTACCAACTATTCGTTTTTAAACCATTTCAATATTAACGTAATGGTAGAAAGAGTACCATGTTGTGCCCGGACTTCAAACAGTTTAGCTTTAACCATGTTAATGGTCTCACTTTATTGGTTGATAGAGAATCAAAGTTGACTTACCAATAAAGAACGAAATGCTATAATTCTTACATATGATTTATTAATTTATTCAGAAGGAATTCGTCGAGATTGTACACTTTTTTCCTATTTATCTTATTCTAAAAAAAAAAATATGTATATAAATAACACAAATAAATAAATATAAATAACACAAATAAATAAAGTGCAGCCGGTTGGGTCCAACCTATTCTTGAAATATACAACTCGCACACACTCCCTTTCCAAAAAAAATCAATACACCAAGCACTACACTTAGATTTATTAGATTTGTTGCTAAAATATCGGTATTAAACCCGAAACTCCCGCAGATGGCCAGTGGCCTAAGGAAACGAAAGAATCGGTTACATTTTTCATATGCTCTCCTCTTATAGATAGGACTAACAAAGAACAGAGTTCTTTTTGTATCACTTGACTCGCCCTTTTTTGATTGATTTCTTTTTCTTAATTTTTTTCTTTGTTTTAAGTTTCCGATAAGATACTTATTAAGTTGGGTCCTAGGTCTTGTAGAAATTGCAAAACAGTTCCCCTGTTCCAACACTTCCTAAAAAGTAAAAATTCCGCCGTACTAACCGAAGGACGGGAAGGAATAAAGCGAGCAAATCCACTAATTCGTCATCCTCAAATCAGTCTTTCCCGGGGTATTGTTCCAACAAATACATAAATGTAGGAATGAAGTAGTGATATAATTCACAGAAGCAAACCGCAATGAATTAATAAAATAAGAAAAAGTGTGTAATGCACTTTTTTACATTTTCGTTCTAGGATGAAATTAAACAAAAGGATTTGCAAATAAAAGTGCTAATGCCACAACGAGCCCATAAATGGTTAAAGCTTCCATAAAAGCTAGACTAAGCAATAAGGTGCCTCTTATTTTTCCTTCTGCTTCTGGTTGTCTCGCAATACCTTCTACGGCTTGGCCTGCAGCAGTACCTTGACCAACTCCAGGTCCAATAGAAGCAAGCCCTACGGCCAATCCAGCAGCAATAACGGAAGCGGCAGAAATCAGTGGATTCATGATGATAGGTTCCTCGCACCAAAAAAAAATGGTTAATGATACAATCAACCTTATTTGATCACTAAAAAATATCGAATCGAAGTAACTAAAACTTCAAAAAAAAATATAGGGATAAACCCTATATAACTAATATATATATACTATCACATATACATTTGTTTCTTTCATAACGGAAACCGCTCGCATTTTTTTTTAATCAGATTCTAGAATAATTCGTCGAAAAATATACAGGAACTGTAGCTGGATTTATAGACATTACATATAGACATATATCTAGTGTGATCTCCCTAACCCATCCTTCGTAATATCGTCTATCTTTCCTCTTAGAACTATAGTCATATATACATATGGATTTCTTATTTCTATCTATATATGTATCCGAACCAAGTATATTTTATTGAACCATGCATTGCCTCAGTCGGGGTAAGCTTAAAAAAGAAGACTTTTTTGAAAACTAATCATGATGACCCCTCCATGGATTCCCCTATATACAGCCGCGGCTAAAGTTGCAAAAATGAGAGCTTGAATACCGCTTGTAAATAATCCCAAGAAACATGACAGGAATAGGAATAGGAACTACTGAAGGTACTAAAGAAACAAGAACAACAACTACTAATTCATCCGCCAATATATTTCCGAAAAGTCGAAAACTCAGAGATAAAGGTTTTGTGAAATCTTCTAGGATGTTAATTGGTAAAAGGATTGGAGTTGGTTGAATGTATTTTCCCAAATAAGCCAATCCTTTTTTGGTAAGACCCGCATAAAAATATGCCACGGACGTGAGTAAAGCTAAAGCAACAGTAGTATTTATATCATTCGTGGGGGCAGCCAACTCTCCATGAGGTAACTGTATGATTTTCCAAGGTAAAGAGCTCCAGACCAATTAGAAACAAAAATAAATAAGAACATGGTTCCAATAAAGGGAACCCAAGGCCCATATTCTTCTCCAATCTGAGTTTTACTCAAGTCTCGAATAAATTCAAGAATATATTCAAAGAAATTCTGCCCGTCGGTAGGAATAGTTTGTGGATTCCGAACAGTTATGATAACTGACCCTAATAAGATAGCAATTACTACCCAAGAAGTGATAAGTACTTGAGCATGAATTTGTAAACCTCCTATTTGCCAATATAAATGTTGGCCTACTTCTACACCTGATATATCGTAGAATCCTTTGAGTGTTTTAATGGAACATGGTATAACATTCATATTGCCCTCTGACAGAAATAAAACTTAAAGAAAAAAAATTATTTTGATTCAACCATCTCTTTTTCAACTTATCTACTTTCATCATTAATCATATATTTAAAATACCAAGAAATCACATAACATAATATCCCATTTTATCTATTTTTAAAAATGCAAGACAAGATATAGTAACCAATCTAAGAAATCAAAATAATTAACTAATCTTATTATTCTTAATCATAACATAATCATAATCAATGACTTCTTATATAGCTAGAACAACCCTGACAAATTGCGGATACTAATTTGTTAAGAATCAATCGGATTGAAGCTATAACGTCATCGTTGATTGGAATCGAAATATCTGCAAGATCCGGGTCACAATTTGTATCGATTAAACAAATTGTTGGAATTCCTAAAATGACACATTCTCGAAGAGCTGTATATTCTTTTTGCTGATCAACGATGATTACAATATCGGACAACCCAGTCAGATATTTGATCCCACCCGGATATGTTTGCAAAGTCGATAATTTTCTCTTCAACATTGCTGCATCTCTTTTAGGGAGACGGCTGAGTTTCCCCATCTTTTGTTCTCCTCTTAAGTCTCTGAACTTATGAAGTCTCGTTTCTGTAGTGGACCAATTCGTTAACATACCACCGAGCCATTTTTTATTAACATAATAACATCGAGCCTTTGTTGCAGCTGAGACTACTAAATCCGCTGCTTTATTTTTGGTACCAACTATTAAAAAGGTTTTCCTCGACTTGCTGCATCAAAAACAAAATCACAGGCTTCTGATAAAAAACGAGCAGTTCTAGTAAGATTTGTAATATGTATACCTTTACGCTTTGCAGAAATGTAAGGGGCCATTCTAGGATTCCATTTCTTAGTACCATGATCAAAACGAACTCCCGACTCCATCATCTCTTCCAAATGGATGTTCCAATACCTTCTTGTCATTTTTCCCGCGCTTTCTCTTTTGTTTTAGAAATAACTAATTGTTCCTACGGAACCTTATAACGAGGTTGACCATTGATACATAGTCCGTAATTTTTATTTATTATTTACTTCATTTTTTTTTTTTATTTAATTTAACAAAACTAGAAAGGAAAAAGAAAAAATATCTGCTTAGGAATTATGAAATCGCGTAAATGAATTTTCTAATGTGTCATGGAAATTCTTTGGGCTACAAGAACAAAAAATTCTCGATGGTGTAACAAAATATCTCTCATTTCCAACTTGAATACATTTTTCTTTTTTATTTCAAAATGAATGTTTTTGTCTTGCCTTGAATGGTGCACTAATTTTTTAAATCCGGTACCGATAGGGATAATTCCCCCCAGAACTACATTTTCTTTCAGACCCTTCAACCAATCAATACGCCCCCGTAGAGCAGCTTTTGCTAAAACTCTAGCAGTTTCTTGAAAACTTGCTTCAGATATGAAGCTTTGAGTATTCAGAGACGCCCTCGTTATTCCTAATAAAATTGCCCGATAACAGATCGCTTCGTCTAAAGCACGCCCTGCTCGTTCTGCTCGCAGCAATCCGATGAATTCTCCAGGCGAAAAAACATTAGACATTCCGTCTTCTGAAACTAACACTTTTGATGTTACTTGTCGTACAATAATTTCTAGATGTCTATTATGAATCTGCACCCCTTGAGATCGATAAACCTTTTGGATCTTATTAACCAAAGAGATATGGCTTTGGGCTATAGTTAGCTCAGCTCCAATTAAGAATCCCCAAGGAATTCCAAGAATTCTTGGTATACGTTCGTTCCAACCTTCGACTCTCCTTTCAAGGTTCATCGATATTGAACCAATCGAACGCACTTCTAAGATTTGCTCCACTTTTGGAAGTCCCTGCGTTATGTCACCAGATCGGGATTTTTCATATATAAATGTAACTAATGTATCTCCTTCAGAAAGGGTTTCTCCATAATGTCCGTAAACAGTCGCTCCTGGAGTAGCCAAATACGGCTTAGCTGATCTTATAACTAAGGAATCAACATGAACAATTAAAATTTGACCAGATTTTTTTATATGTGTCCCATATTTAACTAGACATAGATTTTCACAAATAAATTGTCCAATGCTAATTATTGTGGCTGTTTCTTCACAATAATTGTGATGTAAAAAACACCAATTCAAATGGGATGGATTCAAAATGATGGTATTGCATGGGTTGGGATTATAAATCCTTCTATTTTCATCTATTAAACAGTATTTAAGTACTTCAAGTACTTGGAAAGTCGCTTTCAAATTATCAAGTATCCAATATTTGTTTACCAAGATCTGATTATGAGTTATTAAATAGTAAGCTGAATAAAAGTTCACTATTTTAGATACAATAGTACCTAGGGGACCCAACAAATCCCTAATTAGAATTATGGGATTAAATTCTTTTGCTGTGATGTTATATTTTGAACCGTTGACTGGACATGGGCCAACTCGAGAACAATTGAATGATGACAAAATTATCAAAGCCTTATTTTGATTCAACAATGTACCAATAGTTGCTTGATGCTGAGTAACTACTGAAATCTTCACTTTCGCAAAAAAAGGGTTGATATTGGTGCAATCTAATCCATTATCGGGGATCAATCCCGAACCCGCCGTATCATACCTTTTTTCCACATATGAAAGACTAGACTTTACTAACTCAATTTTTATGAAATTTTGAATCAGATCATTTGCCCTTACCTCAACAAGAGAAGCATGAACTTCTTCTATAGAACCATTTTTTTCTTGGTCCCAATTCAATACTAAGCAAGCCCGAACTAATTGAATACTTGTGTGAAAAATTCCACGAATTGACTTTCCGTTTCCATAAAGGATATAATTGACAATTCTAAGTTGAACGTTATCTTTTTCCTGCAAGAGATCTTGAGTGAAAAGTTTTGCTAAATTTATCCCATCAGCTATTTCATATGTGATTACGGGCCGAATCAAAACAAAATACTTTTTTTTAATGGGTGTGATTCGTTGGACATAAATCCAATTTTTCAAATTTTTTTTTTTGATTCCTTAGAATTTTTTTTTTTCATTCCCGGTGGTATTAAAATGCCGCTGTGTCTAGATATCTTATCTGTCTCTCCGGGAAAATGAATATCCCCAGAAAAAATTTTCAGTTCAATACTTTTTTTTTTTACCTCCACTCGTACTAATCCACCTACTTGGCTTCTTGTATTTGTATTTAAAGCGAGTTGTGTATCTACTTCAATGATACTATTGTTCCGGACCATTAGGTACGAAGATCCAGGTAAGATATGTACCTCTTCAGGAATAAAAAAAAACCGATCCACTTTCATTTTGTATTTTGGACTAAATTCTTTTACTCCTCGATACTCAATCAAATCTTCTTTTTTTACGATTGAATCCACCTCTATGGTCCCATATTTAGTAATTCCCGAACTGTTTCTTCTATATTGTGGATCGTCAAAATAAGCAAGAATACTATTTCTATGTAAAATACCATTTGTGGGTATTTCAATCGAAATACCAAAAGAGGGTATTAGTTCTTTCTCTCCTTCTGGATTATATTGTAATTGTAATGGAATGATAAATCCATTTCTTCGCCTTTTCGCCAAAAAATCAGAATTCTCTTGGAGAATCGAAGGATATATAAAATCCAAATGCCTATTGGAGATGATTTGATCAAGTCTTGAATAGTTAAAAATTTCCCTATCTTTTTTAACAGAAGGATCCAACAATTTATGCCTTACTTGATCATTAGTAATTGAGAAGTCAGAGATATATCTTTCGTCGACAGAAAAAGAATAAAAATTAATTTGATCTTGATCTTTGTGGAGTGAAAAAGACACTATACTGGATCCGCATGGACTTCCTGATAATAGCCATAAATGACTTGTTTTTGGTAATAGATGAACGTTACTATATGTATATTCGGGTGCATGATAGACATTGGTACTCCAGTGCATTTCTCCCTCTGATTCAGAATAAATATGTTTTCGGACCTTCTCTTTAAAATGAAAAGTAGACGTTCCAGTACGAATCTCAGCAATAACTTGTTCAGATTCTACATATTGATTATTTTGAACTAAAATCAAACTTTTGGGAGGAATATTTACACTATGTAGAATATCCCGACTCTCAATAGTTACATACAAGTCTATAGAACATAGAAAAGCAGGATGCCCGTGACGGGTACGTGTGGGATGAACCAAATACTCGTTGAACTTTATTTTTCCGTTAGAAGGAGCTCGTACATGTTCGGCAGTACCGCCCGTGAATACTCCACCCGTATGAAAAGTTCTTAATGTTAGTTGAGTCCCCGGTTCCCCAATTGATTGCCCCGCAATAATACCTACAGCTTCCCCCAATTCAACCAGATCGCCGTGAGTGGAACTTCTACCATAACATAATTGACAGATCCAAGATGTATTCCTGCAAGTAAAGGGGGTTCGAATATATATCGGTTGTGCTCGAAAAGTTATGCATCGATTGGCAAGTCCAATCCCAATATCTTGATTTCGAGTGGCAATGCAACGTATCCCCATATATATATCGTCCGCTAATACACGACCAATTAGGGTCTGGACAAAAATTTTTTCTGTCACCCCATTTCGAGGACTCACGGAAATACCTCGGATAGTACCACAATCTGTTCTACGTACAATAATGTGTTGAACTACTTCAACAAGTCTGCGCGTGAGGTATCCAGCATCTGATGTTCGTACAGCAGTATCCACGACTCCTTTTCGAGCTCCGTAGCAGGAAATTATATATTCTGTCAAAGAAAGTCCTTCACGTAAATTGCTTTGAATGGGTAAATCAATCATTTGTCCTTGGGGATCCGACATCAATCCTCTCATACCTACTAATTGATGTACCTGAGATGCATTTCCTCGAGCTCCCGAAAAGGACATTAGATGAACTGGATTAGATGGATCAGTCATCCGAAAATTAGGATTCATTTCTTGTCTCAAATATTCACTTGTAGCATACCATATCTCAATGGATTGACGTAATTTTTCTACCGCGTGTACATTCCCATAATGATGGTGTTTCTCCAAAATAAAACTTTGTTGTTCAGCATCTTGGACTAACCATCCCTTAGACGGTATTGTTAAAAGATCATCAATCCCTAATGAAATAGATGTAGCCGTGGCTTGTTGGAAACCCAGAGTCTTCACTTGATCCAGGATATGTGATGTATATGCCATTCCGAAATGATCTATTAATCTGCTAATAAGTCGTTTCATAGCAGTTCCATCTATCACTTTATTGTGAAAGACCAGATCGGCTCGTTCTGCCATAAGTACCTCCATATTCCGCTGAGTAGGATTCGACAATGGACTTGAGTCAGTGATTCGAAAACTTCCTTTCCTCAATCTTGATTTACATAGAAATTAAGAAATTCTTATAATACCGATGAAATTGGATAAACCCGACTTACCAAGCAAGGAAGGACGTCTAATCGAATTTATTTATTTAGATAGCGTATAAATAGGCTCGACAAAACCCCTGTATGGCTTCTTCTATTTCTCGATAAAAAGAAACATGACCAACAGTAGTTCGAATGTATATACAACGGATTTCCTTTTTAATACTTCCTACTATTAGATAGTGTCCATAAATCTCATGATAAGTACCAAAAGATTCATATTGAACTTCGATGGGAACCTCTTTTGAGCCAATGACACGTTGATCTAGTCGCCACCGGAGCCAAAAGGGACTATCTAATTTGATTCGTTTCTGACGATAAGCCCCAAGTGCATCGTAGGAACTGCCAAAATATGATTCTTTTTCTTTCGTATACTCATAGTTATTATTATCAACTGTTTTATTTTTGTAGTTCGCACAATTATATGGATTATACCTATTTTCACAAATACCCCGCCGATTTCCCATCGTTAATACATAGAGTCCGATAAGCATATCTTGACTTGGTACAGAAATGGGATCCCCAATAGCTGGAGACAAAAGATTCATATGAGAAAACATAAGTAAGCGGGCCTCCGCTTGAGCTTCCAAAGATAAAGGTACATGAACAGCCATTTGGTCCCCATCAAAGTCTGCATTGAAGCCCTTACAAACTAATGGGTGTAAACAAATAGCGCGCCCCTCCACTAAAATGGGTTGGAACGCTTGTATACCCAATCTATGCAGGGTAGGTGCTCTATTCAACAATACAGGATGCCCCTGCATAACTTCTTGAAGTATTTCCCATACAATCGGTTCTTTTTCCCGAATTTTCCTTTTCGCAATCCCGATGTTAGAAACAATATGTTGTCTAATTAGACCACGAATTACAAATGTTTGGAAAAGCTCTATTGCTATTTCTCGAGGTAACCCACATTGATGTAATGAAAGTGAAGGACCGACGACAATGACGGAACGTCCCGAATAATCGACCCGTTTACCAAGCAGAGTCTCACGAAATCTTCCTTCTTTGCCTTCAATTACATCTGAAAATGATTTGTAAACTTTATTATGACCATCCCTCATTGGTTGTCCGCGTATCCCATTATCAAGAAGTGTATCCACAGCCTCTTGTACTAATTTTTCCTGACACATTACTAATTCTCCTGGCGTAGACCTACTTGTTGCTAATAGATCAGTAAGAGTATTGTTCCGATAGATAACTCTTCTATAGAGTTCATTAATATCTGAACTCATTAGTTTACCCCCATCTATCTGAATGATTGGTCTCAACTCAGGAGGAAGGACTGGTAATAGACATAAAACCATCCATTCTGGTTCTACATTTGTTCGGATAAAATGTTTAGCTAATTCCATGCGTCTAACCAAAAAATCCTTTCTTCTTCGAATTTTTCTATCTTCCCATTCGTTTCCAGCGGATTCTTCGTCTCCTAATTCCTTCCATTCTACCAATGAATTTTCTATAATAATTCGCAAATCTAAATCGGCTAATTGTTCTCTGATAGCACCTGCTCCTGTAGAGATTTCTCGGTTTCGAAATATCTCAAAGCCTTGGGTAGTAAAAAAAAGCGGGATGCTGTATTTCCAGGATTGGATTTCATACTCGAATAAGCCCCGTAATCGTAGGAAAGTGGGTTTTTTAGCTATGGGCCTAGCAAAAGAAAAATTTAGATAGGTTCCTATAAGATTGGATTCCCCCTTTTAAAATCGGACGTGAAGGTTTCCTCTCATCCGGCTCAAGTAGTTATACCAAATAAAGAAGGGAGTTTTTTTTACTTTGTTCGATAAAAAGAAAAGCCTACAAAGAACTACTCTTTACTCAAGTTCTCCATCCAGTAAGGACTTTATTAATTCATTTTTTTTTTTTTTTTACTTTCACTTTTTAACTTTCTGAATTTATTATTTACGACAAAATACAATTTAAATGTGAAATTATTGAGTAGTCTACTTCCCTTCAAATAATGAAAATTAAAGGAATAACTTTGGGACTCGTAAGGGATTTACTTGTCTATATATCGTTTCATTCCATTCGATCTTTTAGGTCCCTACTTACCTCGATGGCTATGTCATTATGCCCCTTGAAGCATATATGCGATAAATAGACTTCTGTAACCATGTCATATTTACTTGCTTTAACGGAACCTCTCTCTAAAAGAAATGGAATGACGCATTCCACTAAAAAATCTTTTTTTTCACGAGGTATAACTAGCAATTCCTATTTAGCTGTTACGGAATTGACCATGGATCAATTCCCCCTTCATTTGGGAATATTGAATACACCCAGAATTCTGAGCTTCATGTTATTCCTTCCAAGAACCATGTCAGAGTCGGGGGCATCCCAATCAGATTGAATGGGATGACAGTTTAGTAGTGCAAATCTGTAAAATGCGAATTTCGATCAAATCACACATCGCAATATACTAGGCCTTCTAATTCCTTAAGGGGTTTATCTAAAAGATTCGCGATATAACTAGGAAGGCGTTTCAAATACCACACATGAGTTACTGGACATGCGAGTTTGATGTATCCCATTTGATATCTTCGTATACGAGAATCAACAAATTCCACCCCACATTCTTCACAAAATTTCGGGTCCTCTTTTTCCGCTCCGATCACTCGATAATTTCCACAGGCACAAATTCCACTTTTTATGGGTCCAGAGATTCTTTCACAAAACAATCCATCTTTTTCCGGTTTATTGGTTTTATAATGAAAAGTATAGGGCTTTGTCACCTCTCCAACTATCTCCCCATTTGGTAGGATTTTGTTGGCCCAAGCCCTTATTTGTTGAGGAGACACTAATCCAATTCGAAGTTGTTGATGTTTATACCGGTCGATCATAGAATAGAAATTCTGATTCATTCGGATCAAACTTCCTTCCGATTAATCTTAAAATTCTTTTCAGATACAAGGAAATGGTTCAGTTCCAGAGCCAAAGATCGTAGTTCTCGAACGAGTAATCGAAAAGATTCTGGGGCATCCTCAGGATTAGGTACTGTTCCTCCAATGATCGTAGCACCAAGTAATTCTTGACGAGCTTTAATATGATCAGATTTATAAGTAAGCATCTCTTGTAAAATATGAGCAACACCAAATCCTTCTAGAGCCCAAACTTCCATTTCCCCTACTCGTTGCCCCCCTTGTTTAGCCCTTCCTCTAAGGGGTTGTTGTGTAACAAGTGCGTAATGCCCACTCGAACGTCCATGGATTTTATCATCAACTTGATGAATTAATTTTAGGATATAGGACCTGCCTATTAGAACAGGTTGTTCAAAAGGATCTCCTGTTCTTCCATCAAATATTCTGCTTTTTCCCGGAAACTCGGGTTCAAATACCCATGGGTTTTTTGTTTGCTTACTGGCTTCATATAATTCGGAAAACACTAGTTTTCTCGAAGCCTCTTGCTCATATCTCTCATCAAAAGGTGCTATTCTATAATGTCTCTTTAGTATATCCCCTGCTAACCCGAGCGAACATTCAAATATCTGTCCTACATTCATTCGTGAGGGTACTCCTAATGGATTGAAGACCATATCAACAGGTGTTCCATCTTGCAAGTAGGGCATATCTTGTCTAGACAAAATTTTCGAAATGATACCTTTATTCCCATGTCTTCCAGCTACCTTATCACCCACTTTGATTTCACGTTTCTGTAAAATATATACACGAATCCTTTCTGGATTATAGCTGGAACCCGTCTTTTTCTGGATCCATCTCACATCAATAACTCGACCTCTTCCGCCTATAGGTAGTTTTAGAGAAGTTTCTTTTGAAGTGGATACCTGAATGCCAAGTATGGCTCGTAATAATCTATCCTCGGGGGCATACGAGGATTCATTCGCTGTCTGAGGTGTTAATTTACCTATTAAAATATCGCCGGTTTCTATCCAAGATCCCAGCATTACAATTCCATTTCTGTCTAAATTTCGGAGTAAATGAGCCTCTAAATGGGGTATTTCCCTAGTAATTCTTTCGGGACCTTGACTTGTCACATGAGTCTGAATTTCATATTTCCGTATGTGAAAAGAAGTATAAATATCTTCAGACACTAGCCGTTCGCTAATTAGTACTGCGTCTTCAAAATTGTAACCTTCCCATGGCATATAAGCGACTAATACGTTTTTTCCTAAAGCGAGTTCCCCACCAACTGTAGCCGCCCCGTCTGCTAAAATTTGCCCCTTTTTTATACATTTACCCTGCTGAACCTGAGGTTTTTGATGCATACAAGTATTTTTGTTGGAACGTTGATACATAACTAATGGAATGCTTATAGTGTCCCCATTACTTGATAAAATGATCTTGTGAGTATCAGTATAAATGATCTTTCCTTCGCATTCAGCTATAACAGACACTCCCGAATCTAGAGCCGTTTGGCGTTCCAGCCCAGTTCCAACAATGCACTTCTCGGATCGAGAAAGAGGAACTGCTTGGCGCTGCATATTAGAACTCATTAAAGCCCGATTCGCATCATTATGCTCAATAAACGGAATGAGGGAAGCTCCAATAGAAAAATATTGGAAAGGAAAAATACTTCTAAAACGAATCTGTTCCCATGCAATAGTCAAAAATTCTTGACGGTATCGAGCCGGAACAACTTGTTCCTCTTGAACACCCCAATTCAGGGCCAAAGAATTTCCTGCGGCTACCATATAATATTCATCTCTATTTGGTGATAAATAAATTATCTGTGCCTCTTTTGATCTCTCAGACATTTCATAAAGCGGACTCTCTATAGATCCCCAAGGACCAATCCTCACATGAATAGCTAAAGATCCAATAAGTCCAACATTGATTCCTTCAGACGTGTCAATTGGGCAAATACGCCCATAGTGGCTCGGGTGTATATCTCGTATCCGAAAGCTAGCAGTTCGTCCCGTCAATCCTCCAGGACCCAAATAACTCAATTTTCGCCCATGAACAATTTGTGTCAATGGATTAGTTCGATCCAAAACTTGAGATAAAGGGTGTAGGCCAAAAAAGGATTCATAAGTGGTTGTTAATGAAGTTGAAGTTACCAAATTTTGAGGAGTCGGTATCAATTTATGTCGGATTGCTCCACATATAGTTCCTCGAATCGAATTTTCTAAACGAACAAGAGCTAATCCGAATTGATCTTGTAACAGATCTGCTACAGAACGAATACGTTTATTTTTCAAGTGATTCATATCGTCAAATGTACCCATTCCAAATTTAATTCCGATCAAATGATCCGCAGCAGCCAATAGATCTCGTGGTAACAAAAATGTATTGTTCTGAGGTATATCAAGATTCAGTCTCCGGTTCGTATTTCGTCGACCAATCCTTCCTAATTCACATTTTTGTTGAAAAAATTTCTTTTGTAATTCCTTACATAGGGACTCAGAAAATACCGGATCCCCACCGACACAAGCAAATTGTTGATAAAACTCCAAAATGGCATTTTCTTTGGATCCAATCTTCTTTTTCTCCTTATCATTCGAGAAAGACAAGAAAATTTCAGGGTAACAAACATTATCTAGAATTTCTCTTAGATTTGAACCCATAGCTGATGATAAAACTAGAATAGATATTTTTTGTTTCCTACTTACACGTGCCCATATCCTTGTTCTTCTATCAATTTCTAATTCTGATCTTCCTCCCCAATCTGATATTATAGTGCTGGTATAAACAGCATTTCCGTTATGATCCAATTCTGAACGATAGTAAATACCGGGACTTTGCAATATTTGATTGATCACAATTCTGTATATTCCATTTACTATAGAGGTTCCCAGGGAATTCATTAGAGGAATATTTCCAATAAAAACAGTTTGTTGTTGCATATCCCTACCGGTTTTCCAAATTATTCCCGCGGGGACATATAATTCAGAAGAATATGTGAGTGATTCATACACAGCATCTCTTTCCTTTATCAGGGGTTCCACCAATTGATACCTTTCCACAAATAATTGAAATTCCATTTCTTGATCTCTATCTTCAATTTTTGGAAACTTATGAAATTCTTCCGTTAAACCCTGATTAATGAACCTACAAAATCCCTCAAATTGTATCTGACTAAATCCAGGTATTGTGGACATTCCCTCATTTCCATTCCGAAGCATCTTAATCTTAAGTTTCCTATTTATTTTTATTGAAAAAATTCAATTATTGATTCACTATTCATTGACCCATATGGATCGACCTAGCAATACAATAATAGAGAATGTATATTCTGTTTACTGAATCACATAAAATTTTAGTCAACTCCATATATCTATTTCAAATTCAAACGTATGAACGGAGATGGAACGGCGGAATAAAGAAAATTTTTGGAGCAGGTTCAAATTTTTGACGGGTTAAATTGATAAAATATTTTTGAAAAAAAAAATTCTGTTACTTACACTTATGGAGCCTTGTTCAAAATTGGTACAACTTCTACCTAACGTATTAGTATGATATTACGATCCGACGGGATACCACAAAAAGGAATGATTGAGATTGAATCTCCTCTTTATATCTATATAAATGAAATAAAGACAGAATAATCAGAAGTAGTATAGAGTTTTCCCTTTTTTAACACAAAAAATGGAATTTCATGCTCCAAAAAGAATTGGCAGATTTTTTGGTAGGGAGGGAAATTTATAGAATACGCTTGAATTGTGTAACTTAATATAAATATACTAAAAAAAATATTGTATTTATTAAGTACATGTTGATACGGCTATCTATATATCACATCCTTTCTTTCACTTTCTAGAGCAACATTAACATGGATCACACTCCACCAAAATTCGTATTTTATATTCAATATTTCAATTTATTTATTCAATGAAAAATTGAAACATGAGAATTCTCTCTAGGGATATGTACATAAGAGAGAGACCCGTCTCGGTATCTGGGTAACAATTTGTGTTTTGGGGTTTACATATACACATATATATTGTTATAATTGAAATAGAAAAGTATTTTTTATTGAAAAAAAAAACATGAGATTAGTCATAAATCGGTCATAAATCAATTTTCTTTTCACTAATTTCAATTTAAAGACTAATTTAAAGTAAATTGTTAATGGTTCCAATTTGCCCTGAATTTTTCAGTCTGTCGCCAGAATTTGACTCTCAATAGAAAAGAAACGAGAAGGGAAATTATTAACTGATGTATATTTTGAGATATAATAAATCGAAGAAAATAATAGAAACCAGATAAAAAAAATGTGTTTTTGAGGATTGATTAAGTACAACGGGATTCAAGATAAAAAAAAGAGTTAGTAGTAGAAATAGAATATGGCTACTATTTTTATCCATTTTATTTTGGATCGAATTTGGCGGCATGGCCAAGTGGTAAGGCGGGGGACTGCAAATCCTTTATCCCCAGTTCAAATCCGGGTGTCGCCTGATCAACCAAAGATTTTTGATTTCTTATTCTGCCGATCTAATTCGATGAATTATTGCTCCGCAAGAAGTGGAGGCAAAGAACTAAGATCGGAAATCTCGATATACAAAGATTCCTAAGAGGCACCCCATTTTTACTACTAGAATAAAAGATTATATAAAAGACTAGCATATCAAAATAAATCTCTTAAACAATTTTTAATTTTAAGTAGCGTCTCGTGATTCTGTTGGGTATTAAATTAGATTGGATACAATGATAGGAAATAAATTTAGGGCTTGTAGAAAGGCACGAAGATACTTTGTAGTTAAACTCACGAAAGGCTATGAGTGCTCAGACATAGAATCAGAATAGTTGGTCGACTCTTATAGTATAGAGTAAAGGTAAAGTAAAAATTGAAAAAAAAAAAGAATATATGTTTGTAGTAATAGTGGCAGTGGGTTCTACCGATTCTTTCATAGAAAGACAGTAAGCTTAGATCAAATAGAAAATAGAGTGATATATAGTTGTGTATAGAAAAGGCGCGTGTATCATCTTGTACTTAATACTTCCTGATTCTACCGGAAATCTTAAAATATTGAATGAAACTTGTTGCAAATGTATTCATTGAATTGATTTGGTTCATCAATAGTCTTAAGTCAGAATACTATTTTGACTCTGTGCCATTGATTCCACTATGATTATTAAATAATAATCGAATAATTCTTTCATAGAAATAAGGGACATAATTCACATGGATATAGTAAGTCTTGCTTGGGCTGCTTTAATGGTCGTCTTTACATTTTCTCTTTCACTTGTAGTATGGGGAAGGAGTGGACTCTAGTGTTGTGGACACTACAAATACGAAATTGAGTAATCGGTTGCTCAATCGAACTGTATCAATTCTTTATTAATATTAATCGTTTTGCGAAGCCTTGCCTTAAAAAAAAGTATTCAAAATTGTACTGGAATAGAGTAATAAATCATTATCATAATTGTATTTTGCAACTCAAATCTACGCATAATATAAGATTATTTCCAACCTAATTTTTACTAAATAGTCTATATTTTATTTTTTTTTTTTCTTTTAGAAAAAAAATTAGGTTATTATGACACTATATTTTTTTTTCCACTGTAAGCGAAATGATTAGTGATTGTCCAAAGAGACCCTACACATAATAAAACTAGATCTTTCTTCCGTTAGGCTATTTACGTATCACACATTTCACATTTGTTTTAAACTTCTAGAAATTATACTTTTTTGACTCATGTTTTGTTTAAACATGAAAAACGGACAAGTTTACTCTAACCCCTTTTCCAAATCCGAAGAAGTTATCATATAACTACGCGGATCATCCATTAATTGTTCAATCAATGACTTCTTGAGATGAAAAAAAGAAATAGAATTAAAGTTTTATCTTATCTATTTTATCTTATCTATATGTACATCTACTATATACATATTGAAATTTTATCTATATGAAGCCCATATTAATATTAGTATACAATACTAGCTAGCGTGGTAGAAAGAACTATATATTATAGTTCTTTCTACCACACTAGCTTAGATACTTAATAAGCTACTTCTGTTCTGATTCCAGCTCAGCGCAATCATTTCATTTAAGACTTACAGTTTGAATTCTTTTCTTTCATTTCTTGAATCATTGAATTGAATTGAACTGCTAAGAACTGATAATTCAAATTAATCATTTTGGCTAACTGTTTTTACATAGATAATAAGTAAAAAAGCAGTAGGAATTAGAATGAACAGTGCAGTAGCAATAAATGCGAGAATATTGACTTCCATAATCTAATCTTTTTTTTTTCGCAATAACTTAACTCGGGATCTAATCCCATAGAGATGATAAATTTGATTCCTGTAAATTCAATGGGATAAATTGTATCTTGATGATACTGAATCAGATCAATATTATGAATAAAAATTTCTGATCTATCAAATCAATTTCTCGTTGAGAATTGAATAGTATAACATAAGGAGATCTTTTATCCATACAAAAAACTATTTTTGATTAGATCATAAATACCTATCATTAGGTTTTCATCCTTTTTCCACTTGTTCTTTTCTATAACCTAGCATCTTATCTTTCTTATACAATTCTTCTACTTATACATATACATAGGATTTTTTATATAGAATTATAAGGTATTATATAACCGGTATTCTCTAGGGCATACAGAGAGACGAACAGTATAAATATAAGTGAGATGTAAAAAAGGTAAGGTTAAGTCTAAAAAATCGACTATTCAAGCTTTACCTTTACTAAGAATAAGAAAAGAAAGGGGCCCCACTTGGTTTTGTTGGTCTTTTATTTTATGTTATTTTATTAGTATACTCTTTGTTTTGTTGGATTGGAACGTATACATCAAAAATTCAATGTAAAATTGGAATGAGAATGAAATAAATTGTTTCAAATCGGTGCTAAAAAAAACTTAGATTTCGAAAAGATGTGCTTTAACCTAAAAGGTACTTTGCCGGAAAATTAACTTCTATGAAGATTTAGTTCATTGTATATCATATAATAAACAAAGCTATTTTGTGTCTGTACCCCCCAAAAATCTGAGCACTCTATTCCATTTCATTTATCAAGAGCAGAATGATTGAAAAAAAAGAGTATTGGTATCTCTTAAACTTTTAATATTGAATATAGCAATAGTACCAATTGTACTAAATCCACATATATTTTTCCTTATCAATTAGTACTGGGGAAGAAAAGGAACTTCCCATATTTATCTGATGAGACATGCGAAACAAAAGAAATAATCTCCACGGTGTGAATTTGTTTGATTCCATTTTGCTCTTCGTCTTCCCTTTCGCAAAAATAGAGAAATGAATTTCTCTATTCATGAGATCCTAGTTCGGGACTGACGGGGCTCGAACCCGCAGCTTCCGCCTTGACAGGGCGGTGCTCTGACCAATTGAACTACAATCCCGGCGAGGTGTATAGCATATATATACTTAGGATTTCATAAGAATATCCTACTCGTCATGTTGGAACGTAACAGATATGCGAATGCTATATTGATATTATATCCACATAAACACGGGCTTTAGTGAAAGTGAGACAGATTATTAGTAACTAGTGATTTTTTATTTTATTATTAAATAAAAATAATCAATCTTTTAATGAGATGAAAAAAAAGATAGAGAAAAATTTTTCTTTATTTCTCTACGAAGCAGGCATTTCCCTTTCTTTTCTATAGGATAAATTAATTATATCTTACTCATGGGACGGGGTGAATTCTTGGGCCGAGCTGGATTTGAACCAGCGTAGACAGTCGTCAACGAATTTACAGTCCGTCCCCATTAACCGCTCGGGCATCGACCCAGGAAGAATTCTTTATATGCTTATTGATAATCTATGATCAACTTCCTTTCGTAGTACCCTACCCCCAGGGGAAGTCGAATCCCCGCTGCCTCCTTGAAAGAGAGATGTCCTGAACCGCTAGACGATGGGGGCATATTCGCCCGACCGTCATCATACTATAATGATAGTATGAATAGTTTTTTGGAATTGTCAATATAATCTAATGGTATGGCTAGATTTGAACAGTCTTTTTATATTCTGATTCTATAGGATTTGACTTTGAATTGAACGTTTTTTTTTTCTTCAATTTTAACTCATTGCTTCGTTTCTTGTTCAGATAAAATATGCCTATCATTATCTCACATTAAGTTAGAAAATTAAAAAACGAGAAAAATTTTATCCCTTTTCTAGGTAAATAGAATTTATTTTTCCATTATTTCTCTTATGAGTCTACTGCATAGATACATATATGCAGTAGACTCATAAGAGAAAATGGCTAAGTCATGAATTGAGCAGGCCCTTTTAACTCAGTGGTAGAGTAACGCCATGGTAAGGCGTAAGTCATCGGTTCAAATCCGATAAAGGGCTTTTTTCATGAAACTCGAGTCTTTGTCTTCGTTTTTCATCGAAAAATAAG
>JASFAX010000764.1:0-15000 GCA_030737875.1 Allium sativum | reverse complement strand
GGCCCCTCTATGATCTATGATCATAGAGATCCGTACAAACCAGAAACGATATTTTTATCCTTACCAACTGGATCTTGTTGCGCCGGGTAACAAACACGCATGAACTATTTCTCGAAGTACGTGTCCGGATAGTCCAAAGTCTCGATAGTTAGCTCTAGGTCTTCCAGTCAAAAAACAACGTCGATGAAGACGTATAGATGCACTATTACGTGGTAAGGATTGCAATTTTCCATGAATTTCCCATTTTTCACTCAACGACGGAACCTTGCTTATTTCTTTTTTTAAGGATCGACGAATCAAATGATATTTCTGTTCCAATTTCTGTCGTTTCTTCTCCCTCTGAATCAAACATTTTCTTGCCATAATGTTCAGTTCCTATTATTATCAATAATACAGTTCGGATCCTAGATGTAAAAATAAAAGAAGGGGAACCCCCTCTTCATTGAAAGAAATGAGATTGTTGCTGACACAGTAAAAAAAAGAACTAAATTAACCAAATTTTCCTGATGTAGAGGCAATCAAGAAAGCTGCATAAGTGAATATATAACCCACAGAAAAATGTGCTAATCCAACCAATCTTGCTTGCACGATGGAAAGAGCCACTGGCTTATCTCTCCATCGAATCAAATTGGCCAAAGGTGTGCGTTCATGAGCCCATGCTAAAGTTTCAATTAATTCTTGCCAATATCCCCGCCAGGAAATTAAGAACATAAATCCAGTAGCCCAAACGAGATGTCCAAATAAAAACATCCACGCCCATACCGATAAACTATTCATACCAAAAGGGTTATATCCATTGATAAGTTGTGAAGAGTTTAACCATAGATAATCTCTTAACCACCCCATCAAATAAGTGGAAGATTCATTAAATTGTGAAACGTTACCCTGCCATAATGTAATATGTTTCCAATGCCAATAAAAAGTGACCCACCCAATAGTATTTAACATCCAGAAAACTGCCAAATAAAACGCGTCCCAAGCAGAAATATCACAAGTACCCCCACGTCCCGGGCCGTCGCAAGGAAAACTATAACCGAAATCCTTTTTATCTGGCATTAATTTAGAACCACGTGCATCTAAAGCACCTTTTACTAAAATCAATGTAGTTGTATGCAAACCTAGAGCAATTGCATGATGAACCAAGAAATCTCCCGGACCTATTGTTAAGAAGAGTGAATTATTATTTTCATTAATAGCATTTAACCAACCGGGTAACCATATGCTTCGACCTGCATTGAATGCTGGTCCAGTTGTTGAAGATAAGAGAACATCAAATCCATAGGAAGTCTTGCCATGAGCAGATTGTATCCATTGGGCAAATATAGGTTCGATCAAGATTTGTTTTTCCGGAGTACCAAAAGCGAGCATGACGTCATTATGAACATAAAGACCTAAGGTATGGAACCCTAGAAAGAGACTGACCCAACTTAAATGAGATATGATAGCTTCCTTATGGTCTAACATTCTTGCCAATACATTATCCTCATTCTGCTCCGGATTATAATCTCTAATGAAGAATATAGCTCCATGAGCAAAGGCTCCTGTCATTATGAACCCTGCGATGTATTGGTGATGAGTATATAATGCAGCTTGAGTAGTAAAGTCTTGTGCTATGAATGCATAAGCAGGTAAAGAATACATGTGTTGAGCTACTAAAGAAGTAATAACCCCTAAAGAGGCTAGAGCGAGGCCTAATTGAAAATGAATTGAATTGTTGATTGTATCATAAAGACCCTTATGTCCACGCCCTAATCGACCCCCCGGAGGAGTATGTGCTTCTAAAAGATCTTTGATACTATGTCCAATTCCAAAGTTCGTTCTATACATATGACCAGCAACAAGAAAAATAAATGCAATAGCTAAATGGTGATGAGCCATATCGGTTAACCATAAACTTTGCGTTTGTGGATGGAATCCCCCAAGAAGGGTTAGAATGGCAGTTCCCGCTCCTTGGGAGGTACCAAATAAATGACTACTGGAATCAGGGTTTTGGGCATAAAGATTCCACTGACCCGTAAGAAGTGGTTCCAACCCTTGGGGATAGGGTAATACGTCTAAGAAATTATTCCATCTTACGTATTCCCCCCTAGATCCGGGAATAGCGACATGAACTAAATGTCCTGTCCAAGCCAAGGAGCTTACTCCAAAAAGTCCTGACAAATGATGATTGAGGCGAGATTCGGCATTTTTGAACCAGGAAACACTCGGTTTCCATTTAGGTTGTAGGTGTAACCAACTCGCTATTAAGGATATAGCAGAAAGAAATAATAAAAAAAGAGCTCCGGTATAAAGATCTTCGTTAGTGCGTAATCCGATTGTATACCACCACTGATAAACACCGGAATAAGCGATATTTACTGGGCCGGTAGCACCTCCTCGAGTAAAGGCTTCTACGGCCGGTTGACCAAAATGAGGATCCCAAATTGCATGAGCAATAGGTCTCACATGTAAAGGGTCCTGTATCCACGACTCAAAATTTCCTTGCCAAGCTACATGAAATAGATTTCCGGACGTCCATAGAAAAATTATTGCTAACTGTCCAAAGTGAGAAGCAAAAATATTCTGATAAAGACGTTCCTCAGTAATATCATCATGACTCTCAAAGTCATGTGCGGTAGCAATACCAAACCAAATACGACGAGTAGTGGGATCCTGAGCTAAACCTTGGCTAAACCTTGGAAATCTTAATGCCATAATGCCTTTCAAATCCTCCTAGCCATTATCCTACTGCAATAATTCTTGCTAAGAAGAATGCCCATGTTGTGGCAATTCCACCCAGAAGGTAATGCGTTACTCCTACAGCACGTCCTTGTACAATGCTCAAGGCTCTAGGCTGAGTAGCAGGAGCAACTTTTAATTTGTTATGAGCCCAAACAATGGATTCAATGAGTTCTTGCCAATAACCGCGGCCGCTGAATAGAAACATTAAACTAAATGCCCAGACAAAATGAGCACCTAAGAAAAAAAGACCATATGCAGATAATGAAGAACCATAAGACTGAATTACCTGAGATGCCTGTGCCCATAAAAAATCCCGAAGCCAACCATTAATAGTAATGGAACTCTGTGCAAAGTTTCCTCCTGTTATATGAGTTACCACCCCCTGATCACTTATAGTACCCCAAACATCCGACTGCATTTTCCAACTAAAATGGAAAATGACTACTGAAATTGCATTGTACATCCAGAATAAACCTAAAAAGACATGATCCCAGGCGGATACTTGACATGTCCCCCCTCTTCCAGGCCCATCGCAAGGGAAACGAAAACCGAGATTTGCTTTATCGGGTATCAAACGGGAACTGCGAGCAAATAGAACACCTTTCAGTAGTATCAATACAGTTACATGAATCGTAAATGCATGAATGTGATGGACCAAAAAATCTGCAGTTCCTAACGGAATAGGTAACAAAGCTACTTTGCCACCTACTGCCACTAACTCACCACCCCCCCAAGTTAAGCTGGTACTTGTTGTTGCACCGGGAGCTGTTACGCCAGGTGCTAAAGCATGGGTATTTTGTATCCATTGAGCAAAGATAGGCTGTAATTGTATAGCGGTATCTGAAAACATATCTTGGGGACGTCCTAAAGCACTCATGGTATCATTATGAATATACAAACCAAAACTGTGAAAACCTAGAAATATACATGCCCAGTTTAGGTGTGATATGATTGCATCGCGGTGCCTAAGGACACGATCTAATAGATCATTGTATCGAGTAGTTGGATCGTAGTCTCTTACCATAAAAATGGCTGCATGTGCAGCAGCACCAACTATAAGAAAACCACCGATCCACATGTGATGTGTAAACAACGAAAGTTGTGTACCATAGTCAGTAGCTAGATATGGATAGGGGGGCATGGAATACATATGGTGAGCTACAACAATAGTTAAAGAACCTAACATAGCTAGATTAAGAGATAATTGAGCATGCCATGACGTTGTTAGGATTTCATAGAGACCTTTATGGCCCTGGCCTGTAAATGGACCTTTATGAGCCTCTAAAATGTCTTTAAGGCCATGACCAATACCCCAGTTGGTCCTATACATATGCCCCGCGATCAAGAAAAGAATTGCAATAGCTAAATGATGATGAGCAATATCGCTCAACCACAGACCTCCTGTTATTGGATCTAATCCTCCACGAAAACTCAAAAAATCCGCGTATTTTGACCAATTCAAGGTGAAAAAAGGGGTTGCTCCCTCGGCAAAACTGGGAAAAAGTTGAGACAAAAGATCCCGATTCAAGATAAATTCATGAGGAAGCGGGATCTCTTTAGGATCAACTCCAGCGTCGAGAAATTGGTTAATTGGTAAAGATACATGGATTTGGTGTCCCGCCCAAGAAAGAGACCCAAGTCCTAGTAACCCTGCTAAGTGATGATTCAACATCGATTCTACATCTTGGAACCAAGCTAATTTTGGGGCGGCTTTGTGATAATGGAACCAACCAGCAAAAAGCATTAACAATGCAAAGACCAATGCACCAATAGCAGTACAATAGAGTTGTAATTCACTAGTTATTCCAGATGCTCGCCAAATCTGAAAAAAACCGGAGGTTATTTGTATTCCTCGGAAACCACCGCCCACATCGCCATTTAATATTTCTTGACCTACTATTGGCCAAACTACTTGAGCACTGGGTCCAATGTGAGTAGGATCACTTAGCCATGCTTCATAATTGGAAAAACGGGCGCCATGGAAGTACATACCACTCAGCCAAAGAAAGATAATGGAGAGTTGACCGAAATGAGCACTAAATACTTTTCGAGAGATCTCCTCCAAATCGCTGGTATGACTATCGAAATCGTGAGCATCAGCATGTAGGTTCCAGATCCAAGTGGTAGTATCGGGGCCTTTAGCTATTGTTCTTGAGAAATGACCAGGTCTGGCCCATTCCTCGAAAGACGTTTTTACAGGATCCCTATCTACAACAATTTTCACTTCGGGTTCCGGCGAACGAATAATCATTAAGTCCTCCTCTTTCCGGACAACACATACAAAGAGACCCGCCAACAGTCAAGTTTTTAGTGAACCTATGAAAGATAGATGAAAGATAGATATTTTTTTTATAATAATAATTAGTTTCCTTCTTTCCCTATCTCCCATTCAGCTATTTATTTTAGTTATTCACTAGAGCAATTATGATATTGAAGTCGATCCGGGGCAAGTGTTCGGATCTATTATGACATAACGATTAGGTGCCTAACGGACTCTTTTGGCGGAAAATCTTTTCTCGGCGTAATGAAAAAACTATTTTTTTTGCAACCTAGTCTAATTTATTTCTATCTAAATATAGAAGTGCCCATAGAAATCGAATTTCATAGAGCATAATACCCTATTACTTACTTTTTTTTATTACAAATTACAAGATCTCGTTCATTAAAATTAATAAGATACATCGAAGGTATCTTTTCTTAGTTCTACTTCTACTCTTATTCTGTACGGTATCCATATCATTTATACCTATAAGATACCATACAAAATGGAATTATTTTACAAGGAAGGGATATAATTAAATTCTAAATTAGATCTTATCATGTCATGGTAATGATCTATTTTATTTGCTTGATGGATCCAAGAATAAATTCTACTGAATTAACGAATGGTTTTATTCGAAACGTCTCGTGATTTTTAACCAATTATGTGCTTCAATATAATTACCTGGAGTAAGCGCTATAGCTTGTTTCCAATACTCAGCAGCTTGATCGAACCACGCCTCCGCAATTTCAGAATCACCCTGTAGAATGGCTTGTTCTCCGCGGTTGGAATAGGTGGTTCAATTCCTTCCCTTAGAACCGTACTTGAGAGTTTCCTACCTCATACGGCTCAGCAATCAATTCTTTTTCCGGTATCATCTTATATTTACCCTATTCCCCTAGACTAACTGAATTCTATTTATGAGAAATAAATCCCATTTTTCTTGGGTTAACCAGAAAAAATTAATTACATAAGTTTAAAATTCTAATTGTGATCAATAATTAGTTTTATCTTTTTTCCCACCTTAAGAAAAATGAAACATTGATATCCCCTATATCGTTATAATTTTCTGAAAGGTAACTATCTCGGTTTCATATATGAAATTTATATAGAATCTTTGAAAAAGACTTTCTTCCATAAGAAAAAAGAACTTACTATCTTTGGGATCTGATGCTACACCGCTGCTCAATACTTTAGTGGATCGACTCTATTACATAAGTTGATTCCTAACTTTATATATCATTTCATGACATAAGTAAGCAGTTTTTAACTGTATCGACCCAAAAGCTCGCTAATTGATCTTTACGATGCTTTTTTTATCAATTTGATTCTTTATCCATAGAATATAGTATGTAGGCTTTATCTATATCTATTTATTTCCTTTTTTGTTATCATGAGGTTTCTTTCCTTGCTACAGCTGGTAAAAATCGTTGCTTTGAACGATGCATATGTAGAAAGCCTTTTTTTCTAGTATTGACTAGTTAATTTTATCTTTTTTCTTTCTTTCTATAGTGGAGATAGTCGCACGTAATGACAGATCACGGCCATATTATTAAAAGCTTGTGGTAAGAATGGGTTTCGTTCTAATGCCCGGAAATAGTATTCCAAAGCCTTTGTATGCTCCCCGTTGCTTGTGTGTATAAGGCCTATATTATAAAGTATATAACTTCGATCATAGGGATCAATTTCTGATCGCGTAGCTTCATAATAATTCTGTAAAGCTTCTGCATAATTTCCTTCGGATTGAGCTGACATCCGTTACGGTCGTTCATTTATTTTATTCAAAAAATCTCCGCTCCAGAACCGTACGTGAGATTTTCATCTCATACGGCTCCTCCCTTCTGTGCATAGTAATAAGGGGAATAAGTCATGGAATCTAAATTTCACTATTCTCATTATGAACTGAACTGACAGGAGCTGGTATTTTTACAAGAAATCTCTAGCTAGCCTTCCCGCAAGAGGTTTTTTAAGACCTATCATATTAGTACTAGATAGAAATGGTAACTCCAACGATTTCTTTGTCCTCAACGCTTACTATTTCCAGGAATTAGTCACTTCAACAATCTTTGATGGTTATACGAGTATCCAAAGTACGAACGAGATGGATGTTTGTTGTCCCAACCATTCTTGTTAGCCCCGATACCGATAAGGAAAAGGGTAATGTTTACCAAAGTTTTTGTGTTGTTGATTCCTAGTGTAGTGCTTCTTCCCCTATGCCGCCTATTGGTACTAGTGGAGTAGGATTGACCTGCAATACAGAACCTATAGGTATAACCTTTCGTTTAATACTAAAATCGACAATAAAGATATCTGAGGCTGGATCAATCGAGGATACACGACAGAAGGAATTGTTCTATCTCCAAACTTTACCTTCACTAAACGTAACTTTATTTCAATAATTTGGTTCCTTATATTCCGAACTGCGTCTTTTTCTCGTAAGACTTCGTTGAGGGCTAAAAAAATAAGAACAAAAAATCAAATCACACCATCTCTATAATAGGTAAATGCTTTTTTTTCTCCTGAAGTTGTCGGAATTATTCGTAATAAAATATTAGCTATAATTGAGGAGGTCTTATCAATAAAATTTCCATTTATCCGAGATCTAGGCATAATTAGTAATCCATTCTATAATTCTTCTCACTACCCTCTCGGGGAAAATGATCCCACAAAAAGGAATTGTAGAGTACAAAATAACATAAAAACAAAAACATTCTTGTGTACCTTCTGTTCAAATTTTACCTTTTTTTGACAAAGAAAGATGGGAGACTTTTGAATCAGATTGAATTTTATAAAATATCAATTTTGTAGTATACAAATGCACGGAACTATTACTATTTCATCTAAGTTAGATAACCAAGGACTTTATTTTACTATGGATTCTTATAACTCGAATCTAATAACTCAATAAATTTAGATTTGGTTATGACCCAAAAAGTAAAAGGATGACTAATGATTATACAATTGAATGAAATGTCATAGAAAAATTCATGGTATGATTCATAAATTTATAATAGGGTAGATGGATGATAAGAGAGGTTGTTTATAAATATGGAATTGGAAAAGAAACTTTTTTCCTATGGATTCACTATTCACTCGGTTTCTGGTCAATAATAGGATTATATAGGAAAGATGGCCGAGTGGTTGAAGGCGTAGCACTGGAACTGCTATGTAGGCTTTTTGTTTACCGAGGGTTCGAATCCCTCTCTTTCCGTTTCTGTTAATTCACCATCGTTACCAACTACAATATATCAAATCAAATAAAAACGCATTATATTATTCCAACAGCTTTATTTGATAAAAATTATGATTCCTAATTACTGTGGTATGGGTACGTAAAAGAAAAATCTTGTGGAAAGAGCAAAAAAAAAATTCTACTGCGTATCAATTTGTAATACGTGAATAACAAAATACGGATTAAGGCCCTTAGATCTATTTCCTTCGTCGAAAAAGGGACGGAATTGTCTAAACCCCTTTTCTTGTTATGTTCGTTAGGTTCAAGTCTGACGAGAATAATATTCTACGACTAATAACTCATTTATTTTTAAACCGATCCATTTATTATCTATTATTTGATTTACTAAGCCTTTATATTGGAATGAATCAATAGTCAAATGGTTTGGCACTCCTTCCTGAGGAGATGAAGCAATATAATTTTGAATCAGAGCTTTTGATCTTTGTTTATCCTTCGTAGTAATAATATCTCGGGGTTTGCAACGATAACTTGGTATATCCACTATATGACCATTAACTAAAATATGTCTATGGTTAACTAATTGCCTGGCTCCGGGAATGGTCGAAGCCATACCCAATCGAAAAAGTATATTATCCAACCGCATCTCAAGTAGTTGTAGTAAAACCTGGCCTGTTGACCCTTTGGCTTTTCCAGCGATATGTACATATCTAAGTAATTGTCGCTCTGTCAGACCATAATGAAAACGCAATTTCTGTTTTTCTTCTAAACGAATACGATATTGCGATCTTTTCCCGGAGCGCAATGGGTTTTTAAGATCACTTCCGGATCTAGGTCTTTTACTAGTTAATCCCGGTAAAGCCCCCAGACGGCGTAGTTTTTTGAAACGAGGTCCTCGGTAACGAGACATAAAGTAAAAACTCCTTTTTATTTTATTGAAATTTCATTCATTTTACAGAAGAAATCGAAATTAAGACTGAACTAAAGAATAAACAAAGCAAAGCGAAATCTATATAGAATGAAATGGATTGTGTTAATATCCAGATTTGTTGTTGTATATATATAGAAAGAAGATTAAGGCTCTGTTTTATGATTTATTATATATATATAAAATATAAATCTAATTGGATCTAATCAACTTTTTTTTAGAATTACCACGACATAATAGATTAGTGACTCAACGTTTGTAGAAATGGAGAGATTCTCAATTATGGAAAAATCGATAGAGAAAAAAGCCGGCTATCGGACTCGAACCGATGACCATCGCATTACAAATGCGATGCTCTAACCTCTGAGCTAAGCGGGCTCACATAACAGAAATAATGCATAGGAATTCAAGAGACTACCGGATCCCCGCTATTAGCTGTAAAGTTCGTATGAACTATATATTTAATATAAACTATATATTATATATTCTAGTTCATTAAAATTAATATGCAAATTAATATTAATAATATATTTAATAAATAAATAGAATAATATGACTAAATAGAATTTTATTCTAATAATGTAACAGATCTAATAATGTAACAGAAAAAAAATATCTGACTAATTTCAATTTTATTATTATACATAATAATTATTGATGATATACATTTACATTACTGTTATTTTTTAGCCTATTTAGAATTTACATTATTTATCTTATTTACATTATTTATCTTAATTTAATATATATATATATATTTAATATATATTTTTTACATTCCATTATATAATAAACTATAATAAAAATATAAAAAATTTCTTTTTTTATATTTTTATTTTATTTTAATTTTTAATAATAAGATATTGAAAATACCAAAAAATTGGAATTCCTTTTTTAGATTTGAGAATAGTTATAAGAAATAAGGATTCATATTATAGCGGATCAGTCCAAAGATACAACAATAAAAATTATAATCAGACATTCCTCTGATTTCGTTCGAAAAGGGATGAAGATAGGACAAAAAAACAATAAGGAAGAATATCGACCCTTCCAGTATTCCAAAGCACACTCTAAAAAAAAAGGGGGGGGAGGGGGACGTATATATATGTGGTATATACCTCTCTATATTGAATTGTGGATACATCAATGATAGAATCATTTCTGATTGAAACAAAGATGATTCATACAATAGAGGTGGAACGAGAGGGGATAGCCAAAAAAATAAAATAGGCATACACAATTTTTTAATATAGGAATCATTATATAATGAACTCAATGGTTCCAAGATAAATGAAAAAGTTGGGTAAAATTACAACTGGATCCTTGTCTAAAGGGGGGATATGGCGAAATTGGTAGACGCTACGGACTTGATTGGATTGAGCCTTAGTATGGAAACCTGCTAAGTGAAAACTTCCAAATTCAGAGAAACCCTGGAACTAAAAATGGGCAATCCTGAGCCAAATCTTTATTTTTTGAAAAACAAGGTTTTAAAAAATAGAATAAAAAGGGATAGGTGCAGAGACTCAATGGAAGCTGTTCTAACGAATGGAGTTGACTACGTTGCGTTGGTAACTCAAATTCTTCTATAACAAAAAATGATTAATCGGACGAGAATAAAGAGAGAGTCCCATTCTACATGTCAATACCGACAACAATGAAATTTATAGTAAGAGGAAAATCCGTCGACTTTAGAAATCGTGAGGGTTCAAGTCCCTCTATCCCCAGTAAAAAGCCCGTTTTACTTCTTTACTATAATTCTATTTTTTTTATAAGTGGTTCAAAGAAAATTCAATATCTTTCTTATTCATTTTACTCTTTCACAAATAGACCCCAAGTGAATTATTCACAGCTCATCTCATTTTCCTTACATTCACAAAGAAAGTCTTCTTTTTGAAAATCGAAAAAATTAGGGAATAGCTCATTTGTGTAGAGCAGAGGCTTGAAAATCCTTGTGTCACCGGTTCAAATTTTGTTCCTAAATTGTTGGGATAGCTCAGTTGGTAGAGCAGAGGACTGAAAATCCTCGTGTCACCAGTTCAAATCTGGTTCCTGACACATAACTAATCGATTGAAAAGATATTTATACCTCTTCAAATTAATTGAAGCGGGTCAACATACAATACATATTAATAATCTAGAGCGCAATACATATTTTTTATATAGATGTATAGATCCATCTATATTTGGAGATGGTAATAAAAAAAAAATAAGTTGTCTAAAAAACTTCCAAGTTTATTTTATAGGAGTTGAAGGATAGAACAAGTAAGGATATATTTTATACACAGAAACAAAATCTGTTCTTTTTTTATTTCGTATTTTCTTTCCTATTTATTCTATTTCTTCATTCTTGTTTATGCTACTTTCAAGGGTTCATCTAAATGACATGCGCGGTACAAAGTTTATAGTGCAGAACTTTTTTGATTTATCTATTATATTGTTTCTGCTCAAACGAAATTCATAATATCTTCAAAATTGGGTAATATCAATGAAGTCTTTTTTAGCTTAGTCTTAATATTTTTTATCTTAGTCTTAATATGAATTAGAATCCAATTATTCTCTAGAACAAAATGAAAAATATTCCTTGACTTGAATAAAAAAATCTGGAGTCATGTTATATAAGTGAACATTCGTTTCTTATCATTCAATGAGCATCTTGTATTTCATAAAAATTGGGGGTAATATAGTCCTTACGTAAGGGCCAGCCTATCCAACTTTCAGGCATCAAGATACGTTTAAGACGTGGATGATTATCATAAGAGATTCCCAACATATCATAAGATTCCCGTTCTTGAAAATCGGCACTTCTCCAAATCCAGAAAACAGACGGGATTCTAGGATTACTTCTTTGGGCAAATACTTTTATGCATACCTCTTCCGGCTTATCTATACCATACCGTATTTTCGTAAGATGATACACACTAGCTAAAAATCCGCCAGGTGCTACATCATAGGCACATTGGGAGCGTAAATAATTGTAACCATATACATATGAAATGACAGCAATGGAGTCCCAATCCTCAGTTTTTATTTGTAGAGTCTCTATTCCTCGGCAATCGAAACCCAAAGATCTATGAATTAGTTCATGCTTGACTAGCCAATCAGATAAACGAACCCCCATCTTCTCGATTTCTCCCACATTTTTATTTGTATGAGTATTTAAAATTTCCAATGAAATTTTGAAAGATTGACTTGACCCACTCTTTCTTATTCTGCACAAAGGAACCTTGCCTAATTCACTAATTCATGTGGAGATACTGAATTTTTGGATTTGAAAAATACTTCAGAGATACTTTCTGAAGTAGATGGTGATTGATAGAGTAATCCTTGCTCGTAATTTCCAGTATGAGTACTACGTCGAACATAAAACTTGTGATTAGTAGTAAAACACCGATTTTGCTGTTGGGACAAAGTTCTATCTTCAAAGATTTCTCGGGATATCTTCTTACGAAGTTTCGTTATAGCATCGATAACTGCTTCTGGTTTAGGCGGGCAGCCCGGCAAATAGACATCCACGGGAATTAACTTATCGACTCCCCGAACAGTACTATAAGAATCAGTACTGAACATTCCTCCTGTAATAGTACAAGCTCCCATAGCAATGACATATTTTGGTTCAGGCATTTGTTCATATAATCGTACTAAAGACGGAGCCATTTTCATTGTTACGGTACCGGCTGTTAAAATTAGGTCTGCTTGCCTAGGGCTCGATCTTGGTACTAATCCATAACGATCAAAGTCGAATCGCGAGCCTATTAATGAAGCAAATTCAATGAAACAACAACTGGTACCATAGAGAAGAGGCCATAACTGGAGAGTCTTGCCCAATTCGAAAGATCGTTTAATGTAGTTGAAATAACGGAATTCGGGGTTGTTTGGGCAAGTAACGGAAAATCAATCAAATTCATAACTGTCTCAATATAACCTTTTCCTTCCTTTTTCTTTTTTTTGTCTGAATATTCAGTTAAGACCATTCTAATGCTCCTTTTCGCCATGCATAAAACTGACAAACAATTGGGATAAGCACGAAAATGAAAGCTTTCTATAAATACGGATACACCCAATACATCAAAACTCATCGCCCATGGATAAAGAAAGACCGTTTCAACATCAAAAACAACAAAACGAGAGCAAACATGTAATAGCGGATTCGGAATTGTAACCAAGCGTCTCCATGGGTTCTATACCTGATTCATAACTAGAGAACTTCTCTGGTCCTTCACTAATTGGGGCTAAAACTCCGGAAATTACAAATGCCAAAATAGGAATAGCACCCGATATTATTAGAAATGCCCAGAAAATATCATATTCGTGAAGCAGAAACATAAATGAACTCCTATTAATGTGGAATAGGTTGAATTATTTGATTTGAATTTATATTGTAAATTCATCCAGAACTTCTTAAAGGAAAAGGGAATTTTTTTGATCAAATAAAACTACATAGTTTAGAGTTTGTTTGTTTGCCATGGTGCATGCCTTATTTAAAGATTCATACCATTTTTTTTTTTGATTCCATTTAGATATGGTATCGATATAGGATGTTCCCACCCAAAGAAAACTTTCTTACTTTATCTCGGTTTCTCTTTTTAAAAAGTAATTCAATTAAATACAAAAAAATAGTATAATTAGAATACTAATAAATAAGACTAATTATAGCGTAAGAAATCGTATTAGTATAACTATATTTTTCTAGTTCATTTTATATTATAAAAATACAAATATAAAATGCATTAATTTAATTCTTAATCCATTTCCACTTTTTTTTCAATCAAAACGAAAAAAAAGTGGAATGTGTTAGGGCTATACGGACTCGAACCGTAGACTTTCTCGGTAAAACAGATCAAACTAATTATTATCGAAATGATGCGAACTGTTTCAAAGACCCAACATGCATTTTCTTGCATTGGGCTCTTTCATCAACTGATTGATATAAAGAAGATCAGTTAGTCCACCATATTTTTTCTTTTTTACAGGAAGATAATAAGATGGCTCCATGTGTTCTGTGATTCATGATTTGTATTCTGATCTAGGAATAATACCAAAGTGTTTCAAAGAGGGGTTACCTTGACTTAGGTCTGCCTATGGCCTAGATTAACCTAAGTTAAATGGAATCTCTATCGCTCCGCTACAAGAGTCAAATATGAGACTTCATACACCTTAAAGTTCATAGGAAAAAAAGAGGTTCTTTTGAGTCCCTTATACTCATTATGCCTAGCATTGAATGGGCTGGTATTTACCTTATCAATTAGCAAATCAATGGCAGGTTCTATTTCATTTGGCACCTGAATTCACATTCGAATCGGACCAAATCAAATATTTGTCAGGCTATTGTTCTCTTGTTCCTTCGAATCTATGGAGTAAGACATCGATTTCTCAATAAGATCAATTATGTTCATTGCATAATGGGCCCCTTTGAAAAGCATTGGCGCACGTGTAAACGAGGTGCTCTACCTAACTGAGCTATAGCCCTTGTCATAGACATCTTAACATATAGAGAATTTCTTGTCAAGATCAGATCCCACATGAGAGTTCTTTAATCCGCTTACTGTTAATGGATTGGTATTGCGTAGAAAAAATATTCTACCTATAATCCCCGAGGCGATGGGTCCTTTTTTTGTGATGATGAATAACCTACTTAACTCAGTGGTTAGAGTATTGCTTTCATACGGCGGAAGTCATTGGTTCAAATCCAATAGTAGGTAGAACTTATTAGATACCATCAACTCTGGTATCTAATAAGTTTTTCTAGCCATCTTCTTTTTTTTGTTGTATCATCTAGAATTGATTGTATTCAATTGGCAGAATCAAAATATGGTATATAATAAAGAACCTCTAAAGAACTTCTTTTTCTTATTTTTATGTGTGTTTTTTTATTTACTAGTAGGAAATAACATTAACAGCCTC
>JASFAX010007549.1:0-23083 GCA_030737875.1 Allium sativum | reverse complement strand
AGGTGTTTCTAAACACTTGAATACAATGAACCGACATGGTATGTTTTGAAAAGGAGGGTAAACGAAATAGTTCTACCCAAATATTTTTATATGAAATAAAAGTATTTATATTGAAATTATTATAATATATATTGGATATGTTGGTTGTAATTATAATCGAATATGATTATAAATTGAAACGGTTATAATTAACCAATCGGAGTTAATATAAATGTAATATATAATTTCAGATGAATTAAATCTGGATTAAAACTAGAATTTGGAATTAGAATTCTGGAAGCTTGGAAAGTTGTTTGAAAATGAATTTTGGATTGTATATGGAAATTTTAAGATACTTGGAAAATTTGGAAATGTTTTGCAAAGTAGTATGAGGGATATTTTGAAATAATTTTCAAAATAAAAATGGTTATAAATTAGTTTTGGTAATGATATAGTATTGAACTCACTTCGTTCACTGGAAAATAATTCTGATGATGACGGTCGCATCATTAGTGTTCATTTTCGAGTTCCAAGTGGCGGATTGCTACCAAATGTTTTGTTTATGAATTGTTTTAAGAATACAAGTTGTTTTGAAATTCCAAAAAAAGTATTTTTGATTTCTGGAAAAGGTAAGCTATTTGAAACTCCCAGGTAAAGATTATTAGAATTAAAAACAAATTAAATAGAAATTTGTAAAAGCAAATTAGAATTGAATTGAAGCCAGTTAAAGTGGAAATTGATAGAGTAATATTGAGTGAAATTGGGTTTTGAGGTATAATTGGACTCAGGTAAGTAAATGGATGGATTTTAGGAATAAAAATCAGATTTTTATTTTTGAATTAAAGGAAATGGATTAGAGAAATTAATGGAACTTAACTTATTAAGTGATTGGATTTGTAAGATTGGATTTTGGAATGGAATTTGACTGTTTGGCAAGAATTCAGAATTGGGAATAAAACTGGAGTTGAAAAAGTTTTGGCTTGGGTTTAAGCAAAATAATTGGATTTGAGAATAAGTTGATTGGAGATCAATACTAGGGTGACAATGGTTTATACTGAATTGATAGCACGTGGAAGTGATAAAGTGGAATGCTCGACAAAAAGGTACAAGTTTGATTTTATATAAGTATGAGATTTTTATAAGCCTGTTTGGTAAGCCGCTTGGCTGGTTGATTTTATTTTGGAGAAGGCCTAGAGAGGCAAGTTGTAGTCATACCGATTGAGCCGTGCAAAGGAGACACTAGCGGAATTTTCCGAAAATTTAAAGTATTAGAAAATTTTCATTAGTCGGAATGAATTAATATTTTAATTAAAATTAATTAGTTCAGTTGGAAATGAAAATAAGAAGTGAAATAAAAGATCTCTAATATAGGGTAAGCATTTTTCCGGCTTAGTAATTTCAAGGACGAAATTCTTTTAAGGGGGAAAGAATTTAACATCCCACAATTTTTGTGATTTAATAATTAATTTTTTTAATTATTATAACATATTGGTTTGGTATTTAAAATGGTTTGACTTTAGATATTCTTAATATTTAATTAGTATAAATATTGGGATAATATGTTTGATTTCCAGAATGTTCGGAAATGGTTAAAAATGCAATATCGTGTGAATTAGATACTATAAGACATTTAATTGAGTTTATATTCAGTTATAATAACAAATATAATATTTAAACGATAGTTAAACGTATTATTTATAATATAATTATAAACGAGCTCATAACGCCACGGTAGTTCGTAGTTTGGCGGTTTGAACTTCAGTTGAGCATACAGGATTTGTTTTAAGTCGGATTTCTGTGAAACAAGAAGCGTTGGAATCTATTGGATTATATTTTTCTAGTGGAAGTGAAAAAACGAGAATTCGTCGTATAAATTGTGAGTTATGTCCAAATCAAATTTTTGAATAGTCGCTATGGAACTGTTTATAAACCATAACGATATATTTAATTATAATTAAATATTGGATTCGAATTTGGACAAAATCTTTGAGACGTAGTTATAATTTAATTTTTAGAATTTTTATGTAATTTTTAATTCGTAAAATAAGCAACTTTTTATTTGAAGTATTTTACACCGTAAATCAACATTTAGGGATTTCACAGAACAAGCTGTCTTGCCTATATTATTATATTTTTGGAATCGTGACGCATTGCTCGTCGTAACAATATTTTTATTTTTGTCGATAGAGATCTGCAAACGAATAAAAGGGGAATGTCGGACTTAAGTTATCTATCCAAATATATACACATAATATCTTATTAAACTTGGATGGCAACCATGTTGACCGGGGAAATGTAACGAACCAATTCAAATAGATTAGTGGTGTCGTTATGTATGTATCCATTTTCCTTAGATAGTATATATTTGGAACTGAATGAAGAATGAAAGGTGAGTACAAATGCACTGCAATATACATGTACAGATAACTCACATCCAACTCTATTGTATGCGTACAACCATTTTAATCATAAGAACAAAGATAAATATAATACATATAAAAGTTTCCTTCCTTGCTAAGAATGAGTAGCATTTTCCATGTGCCTACCCTGTCAACTGGACATATTCAAGCTTTGTCAACACGAATTAGGACGCAACATCATCAGCAATATATTTTCAAATCATGGAGCCCAGGTATGTACACATCCATCCCTTTCACGCAGGTTTCAGATTTTGTCCTCCTCCCTAATACTTCACACCGAAGTAACCACTGAAGCAACTCAACACTGCACATACCCTAAACACTGTCTCCTGCAAACATACAGCAGCGCCCCCTATATCTTAAACTTGAAGACATAGGAATTTAAAAGGTAGAGCCTACCTATTCTAAGACTACTACTAGCAGACCTACATGTATTGTTTCCTTAGCAACTAAGGAATCTAAAATCTATAAATACACGAGTAGGAATCGTCTATACATTTCCTTGCTTTAGAAAATTTCCTTCCTGTGAATCACGTAAGCAAACATTGCCACATTTTTCTTACCACTAAAACAAAACCAACGGAAAATCATACCAGCCTTAAATATTGAAAACCTGATTCCCATCATCTGTTTCGACATTACCACTAAAGGTAACGAAAAGCTTTCTGAATGGGTTGAGGCTGCAGACTTCTGGCGAAGGAAGCTTATGAATGCCATCATAGTGTGATCAATGGAGAGCGGGCGACAAAGGTCATCAGAGGGTGGTCAATGGCATTTGAATGAACGCGCCTCGTGTTGATTGAGGCTTACTGTTTGTAGTGTTACCAGTGGATTCTTGCGGTTACGGGATCACATGCGTTGGAGGAGCATTCATTATGGGTGGAGTTGGCGGAGTCCACTTTTCATATTGGAACGGGTGGTTACTTATAGGAATATGGGTATGCGTTGGCAAATAATAAGAGGAGATTTTGAAGGTGATTACATGGCTGGTTTCGGTTGGTGAGGAGGGGTAAGCTCACGATGATGGACTTCGTGGTCTGTACAGCGTTGAAGGCTGTAGTTGCGATACAGGGGAGGGAATAGGAAGGGATATGGTAATTCTTGTTTCGGAAAAAAAATGTGCAGGCGTGTGAAATAAAAAGGGGTATTGCATGGCATAGAGGAATCCTTATTTGCAGAGGAGCTTTCGAAATGGGTAGGTGCGTTCGTACAGGGAAGGTGTGGCTTGCGTCCGAGTTGGACATTTACATTCATGGGGGCGTGTAGCTGATGACTCTTGGGACATGTAGAAGGTAAGACGTGGATCGGGAAACACGGTTTGAGGTGCTGCTGCAGGAAGGATCACGTGAGGATGAAAATGGTAGAATGGGTTTGTAATTTCATTTACTGTGAGGTGAGAAGGGGCGTTGTATACATATGGGAATGGTGGAGTAAAAGAAAATTGTTGGAACTCGCGTCTTATGAAGTAAAAGATAAAGGAAACAATACGGGTTCGATTTTTTACAGTGGAGTGATGGGCCACGAGCCCAGTTTAGAAAAAAAAAAAGGAAAGTAATGGCAGCACATATTGTTTGAGTGGCGAAATGGTGATAGGAGTATTAGCTGAAGTTTACGGTGAAGATACAGGGGAGATGCAGGAACCGTGTTAGGGTTTTTAGAAGGGGGTGAATAGGCTCTTAAATTTGGTAAGGCCTAATTTCCAATGAATTTATAGTTTTATTTAAATTAAATAATATATACTAGTTTATAATTACAATCTCTTGGCCATACATAGTCAAATTTACGAGCGGTCTGTCACGTTGGAATCGTGCAGACGTAGGCTACACAATGGAGCTAGTCTGGAACCATTTAGAGCTCGTTTCAATTTATGGCAGAATAAAACGGCTAACTGGATCGACTGAACGTTAATCATCATTTAACGATTATCGACCAAGGTGAGTAAACTCATTAACGCTGTCCGGTTTTATAGTTTTATAAACATTATTTAATATTGATAAAAATGGTTGAATGCTGTGTGTGATGGCTGTTTAGATGAATTGCTATTGAAATGGTTGAACTTATTTATATAAGTTGTTCGTTGAATATCGATTCTATTTATTATAATATTTCATACTGATATGAAATAAAATATTTTTTCTGTTGATTAACATCTGTGGATGCAGGGAAACAGGTTGGAGGAATCCAACTGGATTCTTCAACAATTATATTGTTGTTTTTTCATATATTGTATTATATGATGTGACAAATAATCTATGGTTGATTATTGGGTGTTTGGGATGTTTTAAACAACATTGACCTGAAATAATTGGTATTTAAATACCGAAAAATATAGTTGAATATATTGGAAAGGAAATTGGGGTTTTAAAAGGGATAATCTATTTTTAAATAGAAATCGAATTTCGAATGGAGTAGAATATAATAACTTGTTTTAATTATATCAAAACAAGTAGTTTGATTTATAAACAAATGTTAGAAATAAAAATGGATTTATTATTATTAAATAATTTGAAAAATAAGATGAATTTATAAAGGGCAGATTGGCTAATCGTTCAAACGGAAACGATGAAATTTACTTAGATGTTCGAGGTGCAAAGATAATTGAAATAAAACCATAAGGAATTATAATTGGATTTCGACTATGTCGAATATTATAAAGATAATTTATTTTAGAAATTATAGATTACAAAACTTAGAAATTAACGAGATAGTTGATAATTGGTTTAAAAACCAATAGTTTATAATCGAATGTGTAATTGAGATTTAGTTATAAACTTGATATATAATTAACAAAGTGTTGACTTGTAAATGAAGTGGATTTCGAATATGAAATTTTAAATAAACTAGAGAGATGGTATTTTAAATTTTAATGATAATATTTATTTAAATCAAGATTTGATTTAATAAATTAAGACTAGATTTCTATAGAAGAATAATATTCCCGTTATAAAGTGAATAATGATTTTAGAGAAAACGGTTTGAAAGATTTAAATGGTTATAAAAGGAAATGATTTGTATAAATAAGAAGTTAAGAATGGAGTTAAGGATATTAGAAACTGACTGGAGATTAGTTATGTTGAATGGCTTTTTGTGTATCAATCTGATTTGGTTTCGGCCTTCGGGGTTGATGCTTAGAGAGTTGTTCTCTTACTAGTTTACAATTAGGGACCGATGAATGGGGAAGAATAGCGATGCGTGAATAAGCAAATGGAAATGTTTTCCGAAGTTAATAACGTATATTTTCTAAATATAGTAAATAAGAGTTGTAGATATATGGAGTTAATTCCCGATGTTAAAAAGAGATGTTTTCTAAGTACAGAAAATAAATAGTTTAAAATAGTGGGAAACATTTTTCTGAAGAATCGTGAGAGGCTAAATGAGTTAGAGAAATATATTTGGGTAAAGATATTAAAGGGAAATTGGGAAATGAAATGATGATTGATCGGTAAGAGTTCCAATTGGAAATACCGTTGTTTGTACACATGTTTTTCTTTGATAGTTAAATAACCGACTATCAAAGTTTTTGACCATTTCCGTTGTCAATACAGAGAGACCAGGATCAGATTTATTACCTGAAAACCACTTTGTATGGGCATTATCATTTCGAATCAAATAAATCGAAGATAATTGAAGATGGAGTTTATACAAGGGTTATTCTGGCGATCCTAGGTAGAAATTGCCTAAGATGGATTTACAGAATAATTCCTTTGGGTTGTCCAGTCCTAGGACAACTTGAATGGACGAATGTCTGACAGAGTGTATGTGGTAGATCGCATAGGTTGATCATTTCAAACGTATTTACGTTGGTGGCGGAGGAATTCATTTCTCTTAGCTTATACCCGTAGTATTTTTGGGAAAATCAATTTGTGATTTGACGGGTATGACGATGTGACATTCAAAGTAAATAAAGGAGTTATCAGTTAAAAGATACGTTATGACCTCAAGCCTCATCAACTGGGAAATGACAGAAATCGGGCAAGCAGCATGGCTAAGTGGGTCGCACCCAATTAGGGTATATTGTCACCATCTAGAGAATATTCATATTTGTAACTTCTTTCAATTCTGTATCTCCCGGGAACGGTTATGTTGGTATACCAACCGTAAGGTGACAATATATTTGGAACATTCAAGCGAAATGAATGGTCGGTCATGTGTGGCCAAGTTACAAGATGTTCTTGTTGAACTCCAGTGTATCGCTTCTAGAGTACACTGATCGGAAGGTGGTTCCATACCTTGTCATAGTTGGAAATCCATTACCCAATAAGAGCCCGCGGTTTTTGATTTGTATATTATATAGGTATAACGTGAGATGAAAGCATTCTACTAGATTGATATTACTTGTGTTAGATACTATTATAATATCAGAATAATATTGTTTTACAAATGTTTTGGGTTATTGTAAGGTAAAAACCAATGGTATTTATTTGTGGATCGGTCTTATGATTAACATTTCTTTTAAAAAGATTTTAAAGTTAAACCAAGTGATTAAAGTTTACTCACACCAGTCACATGACTGACCCAGAGTTTATTTTGTTTTTTTTTTCCTAAACTCTTGGGTGCCCAAATTTGTACGGGTAGTCAAGTAGTCGGGTTTACAAATGTACTTGGAGGAGCTCGGAGCAGGAGGCTTCAGAGATAGATATATATAGAGTTTATTTCCGCTGTAATGGTATGTATATACAATTACCAGTTGTATTTCCAAAGTTATTATATAATATATTTTATTCGTTCCGTTGTGAGATTCGTGATACTCTGATTTTATTCTATTGTGATCTTCTTCTTCGTCTATTCTAATTTTCTTTCTTTCTATTTCTCACCCTCTAACTTCTTCCTATTAATGGTCCAGTTTTTCCGATGCTTGAATTGTCGACATGGTGTGTTGTATTGATTTCCAGGGTCGAAAATCCGCATTCGTAACAGATCTCTAAACTCATCTTTGTAAATATTTTCTGTTTTGAGTTTTCCTTTGTTTTTCTTCTTCTACCCCTTCTATCCCTTTTTTCTGTTTATTCCGATTTGATTTATCACCGCCATATTTTTTATTTATTCTGGGTTTTCTTAACTTCAAATTGCAGAATTCATGATTTTCTGGAAATACGCTTTGATTGAATAAAACTCTGATGTTTTTAATCATTTCCAGATCTTGAATTTACATTTCTAATTTATGCAATTGATTTGAAGTTTATTTTCTTATTCCTAAATTCCTAACAGTGTTAATGTAGTCTTGTCATATCTTGAACACTGTTGATTTGAATTCTAAATTTTTTGAAGATCTGAAAATTTAATGGAATTTCACACACTACTGCTGTTCTGAGTTTCTTCTAATGAATTTTAGAAAGGCTTGAAAATTTATACTCATTACAGCACACTGTATTTTTCAGTTGTGGTAATTTCATTGATTTTCAGATCGGCATGGATATTATGATTTGTCTTGAATTACATCGTTTACATCTTGGAATTCATTGCTATTCATGGTTATTTGTCTTAGATATTTGTTTGTTGAAATCATTTGAAATTCTTTGATATTTTGAATCTCGCACACTTCTCAGTTTCGAATTAATAATCCTATTTGTTGATTCTTTGTATCTCAAAATTTACATTTATTCGAGTGATTGCAAATAAACCGTTTTTATTTTTGGATCATGAATATGTTTTCAAACTTGATGTAAATAATCTAAAATCATTCTTGTGCTTGTCAGAAAAAGTTGTGAAGAATTCTTTGGAAAATCTGGTCCTTGAAACTTACTGATTTTTTCATGATTATTTGATTTAAATATTTGTTTGTTTAAAATCATCTGAAATTATTGATTTCTTGAATCTCACACATCATGAATCTAAAATTTATAATTGGTGTGATCGATTCGTTGAATCCTGATATTTTCATATTCAATCAAATGATTTAAAATAACAGGATATTTGCTTCAAGGGTTCCTAATCACGTATTCGTTTTTTTTAGAACACGGTCTTTAAATAATTAGTTTGCAGGACAGAAAACATGGCGAGCCGTTTTCTTTTTTTAAATATCGATCTCTTCAAATTTATCAGGCGCCTTGATCACTATATCTCCGATTTTTCAATATTTTCAAATTCGATCTGTGATCGTTAATTCTTTCAGGTGAGTTTTAATAATTTCATTTTTCTTTATATTTTACAATTCGACATAAAAAATTTAAATTTTTGATATTTAAGAGGCGATTTTTTTTTGTTGATATTTTATTTTATATCGGTGATTTTTAAAATTTTGAATTGAATCTTGGATTATATTTTTACCGAGCAATTATAAATTTTTAATTGAATCCGAAATTGAGGTATATGATATCGAAATGTGATAATTTGTTCTTTATTTTTGTGGACTATGTAGTTCAATCAATGGAAGAGCAAACTCAAAGTTCAAGTATTCCTCTAGTTGAACAGGCTGCTGAAAGGTATGGTGTAATTAAATTGAAATTTCATATAACATGTGAAATGTGCTTTTAATGGTTGTTTATTAGTGAATTTAATTGTACTTTTTGCATAGTTTTGATAAAAAAATTCACTAAGAAAACAGAAGTGAAAAAATAACTCGTTTTATCTTTTTTTTTTAATTGTCTTTAAAATAAAAAGATAAGTGGTTATTTGGGCTTCAATGGCAAATAACGATAATTTGTTATATTTAATTTTTAAAAAAATGGTTATATTGTGCAACAATTATGTTTTATGTATAATTCAAATGATAAATGATTAATAATTATATGTTAAGATAACACAACAATTATACGTAAAGATAATATAGCAATTATATGTAAAGATAACAGAATAATTATAATACAATTATGTTTTAAAATCATTTATGTTATTTTAAAATTGTTGTATAATTCTGTATTTTATTCAATATCATAACAGTAGTTAAAAAGATAACTGGTTTTATCTTTTTGTAAAATGGTTTATAAAAAGTTTTAAATTGTATAGTTATTTACTTATTTATGTTTCGAATTGCAGGTCTAATATATCTGCGATGGTTATATTTGATTTTAATAAGTATTCATTTAGTATTCGTCTTGGTTTGGATGCATCAATTAGTTATGTAAGAAGTAAGGTTTGTGAGGTGTGGAATACTTTTACTCCTTTATGTTTTGATGTGTTCTATGTTCGAGAATCTAAAACTACTTACATTGAGACGGATAGTGATCTACAAGCTATATTGTGCTTGTCATGGTTTAAAAAGGAGGATTTCTTGGGTTTTTTATATTCTTAAAGAATAATTCAAATGATGTTGTTGTTGACAGTAGTAAATCAGTCTCAGTTGTTGGTGTTGGCGAATCAAGTAGTAATTTGATTGAATATAATGATGATTTAGACTCTGCTTATTGCCAAGAAAAAAACTTGCATGAATTGTTGAAGAAAAATTCAAATTTAGAATTTTTTACTGGTGTTGGACAAATATTTGATTCGGCTATTGGATTTCGTAGAATGGTTGCATATTATTTGAAAAATGGATTTAAAGTACAATATGTTAAGAATTGTAAGGAACGGGTGATAGTTCGATGTGTTGTAGATGGTTGTTCATTTAGAATTCATGCTTCTTGCAAATTGAAGCAATAGGATCAGTTGATTGTTAAAAATATTCAGCTAAGTCATTCATGTGGAGGTGAATTTAGATCAGTTAGTAGTCCAGTTATTAACAGTGAGCTTGTAAGAGCTTTGATTGTTAATCAAATATGTGATGAGCCGAAAAGGAAAACAAAGGATATTGTGAAAAGATTTAGGAGAGATTATGATGTGGATTTAAGTTGCTATTATGCTTATAAGGGTAGGGAATTGGCTAATAGTGATATATATGGTGATGAAAAAAATTATATAATGATTTAGTATGATATTTGAAGGCAATTTAGAAATATAATCTGAAAAGTTATACAATTATGGATGTAGATGAAGAGACTGCAAAAAATGGGAATCAAGGTATGTAATGTTATTAATTATTTTCTTATTTAGTACATAATTAGATATTGATAATCAAGTTATTGTATTATAGTTTTAAAATTCAGTAAATAGGAACTTGTAATTTAATAAAAGAAAAAAGATAGAACAATATATCTTTTTTATGCAGTTCATTAATTTTATCATGTTCTGTAGTATTACTAAAAAATTTAATTTTTATTCTTGGAAAATGTTATTTAGAATAATTGTTGGTGTTGTTTTATGTTTCGGGTTTCTTTCCATTGGCAATGGCTCTTGTGCCTAAAGAAAATGAAGAGTGTTGGAGTTGGTTTTTGAACCACTTAAGAGATGCTCTTAGGTTTGCTAAACCATTGACTTTTTTAAGTGATAGACATTGGGGTTTGTTGTTGAGTATTCCTAAATTTTTTCCAAATAGCCATCATTCTCACTGCCAACATCATATGCAAAGTAATATTGCTGGTATTGTTAAAAGTGGGAGGGGTTCTTGGGTAGGTCATTTGCTAGAACAGTGTGCTTTAGCTTCAAATGCATATGAATTTGAAAAAGCTATGGCTAAATTTAAAGAAATTGGGGGTGCAAAAGCTATTGAATATTTGAATGATAAGTCATATGATCATTGGGCTGATATGTTTTTCCTGGAAAAAGATATGGTGAAAATAAATCTAACATAGCAGAGATTTCAATTCATGGATCTTGGATGAAAGAAGTCTGCCTGTAACTGCATGTCCTGATGGTATTCGGATTAAGCTTATGTTGCAAATGTCCAATCGAAGAGAAGAGGCAGCTAACTGGAATTGTGTTCTTTGTCCAAAAATGGAAGCTTGTTTGTTGAAATTGAAGGAGGAAGGGTTTGGATGGAGTGTTACTAAATCATCTAGGTATGTGTTTTTTTTTTTTGGATTGTGATGTAAACAATTAACAAAGATTTATTTTTTAGTGGAAACTATTTATGAAAAAGATATGTGCATTTATCTTTTTAATATTTTGCTCATTAAGTTAATGAAAAAGTATAATGAGAAATATGTGACAATAGGATAATTTTAGTATTATTTAACTTTGTACTATAAATTAAAGGATTTATGTATTTTTAGTGTGATATTATGTAATGCATGAAAGAAATGCTTATTATACAGATATCAGGATATTAGACACATTATGTAGGATTAGTTGTTAATATGGGATTTTTTTTGTTAATGTAATAATGTCATTTATTTAAATATGCCTTATTTTGAATTTTGCAGATTATTTATGAAGTTCATTCTCCAACATCGCAAAAAGTAGATCTTAAAAATCGCATTTGCAGCTGCAATCAATGGAAAGTGAAGGGTTTTCCTTGTGCCCATGCTTTTAAGTGTATATATTTGTCTAAAAATTCTGTTTATGATTACATTGAGTCGTACTTCACTGTTGAGTATTATCGAGCTTCCTATTCACATGTAATAAATCCAATTCCAACTTTTGATAAAGAAGCAACTGAAGCTGAAGAATCATGTATTGTTCTTCCTCCTAAAGCTGTTCGTGGAGCTGGTAGGACTAGAGTGAATAGATTTGAAGGTGTTGATTTTCATGCTAAATAAAACAAATGTGGAAAGTGTAAAAAACTACGGTATAATAGAAGAAGTTTTTTTTGAATGATTGAATTGCTGTTTAAAATTTATTGTATTTGAATGATTATTTTAAATTTAGTGTTACGGTTGAATAATATGGTAAAATGAAATTTTGGTTATATGGATGTGATGAATGTTGATGTAACAACCCAGAATTTCAGAATCAACTTAAAAATTTATTTTAGCTATTTTAATGGATTTTGATTATTTAAAATTTATTTTAATCGAAGTTAGAACATATAAATTTATTCTAATTATAAATTGAGTTTTAAATGGCATGGTAGTTTGAAAATTCGATTTTAAATTTCAAATAAATGTACAGAATTCAATATAAATCGGATTTCAGTAATACGAGAAACGTTGGAATCTATTTAATTATATCTTTCTAACGAATGTAAGAAATTGAGATTTCATAATATAAACTAAAGGTTATGTCCAGTTTAAAATTTAAAATAGTCGTGGTGGAATTTATATATATTTTAAATAATATATAACCCTTAAAAATAGCCATTCAGCAAACGATCTCCATTTTCGACGAAACCACTTTTGTTGGATCCGGAATGTCAAATTATTGTTAAGTTTTAATTTTCATAATTTTTTGAATAAATATGTGAGCGCGGTGAATTTAAATGTGTTTGGTAATTTCAGTTTGAATTGGATCGACTGGAAAATGACCATTTTTCAAACGGTTTCCAAATTCGACGAAATTAGTTTTTTTATGACTGTATCATCAAAACAAGGCTAGATATAATTTTTTTGTGATTTTTGGAGTCAATATGTGGCCCCGGTAAATTAAAATGTACGTTTTAATTCAATATATATTGATTTATATTTTAATTTAAAGGAAAACTGACTGAAATAGTTGAATTGGCTTGCGGTGCTTATTCCATTGTGTTCGGAATGAGGGTATTACGCTATGGGCGACAGCTGTTGGGCTTGATTTGGAGCTCGTATGAATAAGAGTGTATTTTTGGAATTAAAAATGAAATCTTCTATTACCTATAATAGAAAACAAAATCCAAACTTTGCTTAGTTGGACGTCTAAATTTCTTTCTTTTCTCCGTTCCCCGCTTCTCAGGGAATCTTACCCTTTTTAATTCGAAATAATAAAACACTTAGGGTGCGTTTGGTTTCTCATTTTCAATTTTTAGTTTTGAAAAATGCTGAAACCATGTTCCCTTTATCATTTTTAAAAATTCGTTTTCAAAAATCTATCATTTTCAAAAATGGGCCTAATAAAGAAAACCCAAAACAGTTTTTTTTATTTTCATTGTTTTGAGGCCCAGCTGAAAAACGAAAAACCCAATTTGAAAACAAAACAAACGCATAAAAAAAACCTCGTTCATTTTCTGGCCGCACTTTCTCCTTTCTCCGATTCTGATCGAACATTCAAAATTTAGGTAAAATCGCAAATTATTAATTTTCTTGTGCCTCCTTTGATTCAGTTTACGTAAACGATCAAGTTTTTTGTTTAACAGTGCTCCTTCTCTTCGGCGACATGGATTAGGGTTTTAACTTGGATTAGAGCGGCTTCATATTCATCTATTACAAGGTAAAATTGCAACTTGCTGTAGCTCCTTAATGATTTCGGCGGCATGGATTAGATTCGACACTAGCTATAATTTGGATTTGGTTTGCTTTCAATTTGGTATGTCTGTTATATTAGAAGGGTAATGATTTCAGACAATAAATTTGTTTCATTACTGAGTATGACTTGAGGTATTTTAATAGAAAAAGTTTGAACAAATTCAATAAAGTGGCACACCATGTGGAAGTTATATTTGGGAAGGTATTAGTTGGGTTCTGTTTATAAGAAATTCACTATTTTCTATTGCAGCTGGCTGCTATCTGTAAAGACCCCAAACTTCCACAAGTGAAAGCAAGGAGAAATCATTTTTGGAATACAACATAAATACAATAAAACAGAACACAGATACAATATAGCAAAGGAAATTCATAGAGTAATAACATTATAGCAGCGGAAAAATATAATGTCATCAATCACAGAAAATCCACAGTCGCAGAAACTAAGCTATTACAACAAGTTTTGCAGGAAAGAAATAAGTTTGATGTCTAAAAAGAAAAGAAAAGATGCCATAGAAACAAAAGATAAATGTCTTCAAGCTCCACGTCATCACCTCTCCACAAAAGCAAATCCAAGAGAGAGAATAAGCAGCTCCAAAGAAAAGACTCCAAGCAAAGAATGAACCTGTCTACTTGGCTGCCCGTGTGGAAAAGAGGGCACCCAAGTTTGCAAAAAGGTGAAACAAACTATGGGTCAGTCGTGGGACTGGTGTGAGAATTCTTAAATAACTTATACTAATAAGGCAAATCCAAAGACCACGCCGCTAACGCGGAACGGGTTGTACCAATGGATTGCCGTGCATAACTATAGTGTCAATACAGATAAGTAAAACGTAACAAAACGCAATGTCTTTTGAAAAATGGAACCACCATAAGACTCAGGTCCCATCACACAATGCAACGCACACCAAGAGGATAGAGTTTTACCTTATGGTGGTTAAACATGCTAAATACGCCAAATACGAAACTAATACTATTATTAGGGTGTATATGTTTTAAAACAATTCAAAGCAATGTACTAATCCTAGGAAGCATAGGTACCCATATATTATGCCTCCGTACTAGTAATACAAACAAATTCGTCGGGGTCGTATTGGAAATTTGGGTTTCCATCATGAGTCCAGGCTAGGGAGGACTCCTTACCGATTCGGGACACTCTAGTTAATGCCCCAGGATTCCCCGCAAAGAACCCTTGGAAAACTGCAGGGCCGGTCCTCACATACAGCTTAGAGGATTGGCAATTCCTAAGCACACGTTCCCCGGTCCTATAGGACCTATCCGAGGCGCCTCATTTCATCATCCTCCAAAAGTAAAATGACTACTAACTAGAAAGAAACGTGCTACTTTCCCTGCGTTCCCTTCCCCCTTTTTAGACTCTACCGGTTTGTGAGGCTCGTGAAGTCATGTTCTTCATACCACAAGGTTCTGCTTTTCAACAAGAAACCCTGATCATTGCATCTTAGTATGCCACACCGTCACTCCATACCGTACTATTGATCTTCCGTCACTATATAAACGGGTGTTAAGTAGAGAATAAATTCTCTACCACCAATCGTTTATATATTAACTGAATATCAACAACATAATATTTTGTGGGGTACGATGTCAGACACACTATCCATTTATACCCATGCTCTAGGTCTGAACTAGGGTCAAACCCGTGAAATCAACACGTACGTTTGGGCAATTACCCCGACCCTTGAATTGGGAGCAAACCAATTCAGAGTCTTGATCGTTGTCCATTCGAGGGGAGATTTACGGTCTTCATGTGCCGTCTTCATACTTGAATTCTTGGAATCGTACGATCATTTGGAATGGGATTAACCCGGACTTTCCAAATAATATTGCATTCATATATTTTGAGAAAAACATATTTCATATCGTTATTTTATTTTATAACGATTAATTCTTGCCTTAATTATTTTAATATAATTAATTTTAATGTTTCAATACAGTTCCTTACCTTTCGTTTAACATTATAAATAATGTTATTCTTACATACATTTCATTTCTTTTATTTACATTATAAATAATGTTAATTCTTCCTACGGGGTGAATTCTCTCTTTATATACATTATAAATAATATATATTCTTCCTACGGTCAAGTTCTCTAAATCTTATCATTATAAAATAGTGTAACTATCATACGGTGGAATTTTCTTTATATTTAACATTGAAAATAATGTTAATTTATCCTACAGTACATTCCTTATTTCTGATATTAACAAAAATGCTAATGAATCATACGGTGTATATTTTCATATTTTACATACAAGGAAATTCTATATTTTCAACATATCAGAAATGATAGTTTACATACAATGCAATTCTCTATTTTTAATATATCAAAAATGATAGTTTCATACAATGCATTTCTCTATTTTTCTAACATGACAAAATAATATATTCATACAATGCATTTCTATTTCTCTAACTTGACAAATTATTATGCATACAATGTATTTCTATTTTTCTAACTTGACAAAATATTATGCATACAATGCACTTCTATATAACGTTCTAACTTGACAAAATATTATGCATACAATGTATTTCTATTTCTCTAACATGACAAAATATTATATGCATACAATGCACTTCTATATAACGTTCTAACTTGACAAAATATTATGCATACAATGTATTTCTATTTCTCTAACATGACAAAATATTATATGCATACAATGCACTTCTATATAACGTTCTAACTTGACAAAATATTATGCATACAATGCACTTCTATATAACGTTCTAACTTGACAAAATATTATTTTGTGCAATGCAACTTCCTATTTTTCTATTTTGACAAAATATCATTTTTAAATGCAAGTTCTTATTTTTCTATTTTGACAAAATATCGTTTTATGCAATGCAAGTTTCTATTTTTCTATTTTTACAAAATATCATTTTATGCAATGCAAGTTTCTACTTTTCTATTTTGACAAAAATATCATTTTTAAATGCAAGTTCTTACTTTTCTATTTTGACAAAATATCGTTTTTAAATGCAAGTTCTTACTTTTCTATTTTGACAAAATATCATTTTGTGCAATACAAGTTTCTACTTTTCTATTTTGACAAAATATCATTTTATGCAATGCAAGTTTCTACTTTTCTATTTTTGACAAAATATCATTTTATGCAATGCAAGTTTCTACTTTTCTATTTTGACAAAATATCATTTTATGCAATGCAAGTTTCTATTTTTCTATTTTGACAAAATATCATTTTATGCAATGCAAGTTTCTACTTTTCTATTTTGACAAAATATCATTTTGTGCAATACAAGTTTCTACTTTTCTATTTTGACAAAATATCATTTTATGCAATGCAAGTTTCTACTTTTCTATTTTGACAAAATATCATTTTATGCAATGCAAGTTTCTACTTTTCTATTTTGACAAAATATCATTTTGTGCAATGCAAGTTTCTACTTTTCTATTTTGACAAAATATCATTTTATGCAATGCAAGTTTCTACTTTTCTATTTTGACAAAATATCATTTTGTGCAATGCAAGTTTCTACTTTTCTATTTTGACAAAATATCATTTTATGCAATGCAAGTTTCTACTTTTCTATTTTGACAAAATATCATTTTATGCAATGCAAGTTTCTACTTTTCTATTTTGACAAAATATCATTTTATGCAATGCAAGTTTCTACTTTTCTATTTTGACAAAATATCATTTTATGCAATGCAAGTTTCTACTTTTCTACTTTGACAAAATATCATTTTATGCAATGCAAGTTTCTACTTTTCTAGTTTGACAAAATATCATTTTATGCAATGCAAGTTTCTACTTTTCTATTTTGACAAAATATCATTTTGTGCAATGCAAGTTTCTACTTTTCTATTTTGACAAAATATCATTTTGTGCAATGCAAGTTTCTACTTTTCTATTTTGACAAAATATCATTTTATGCAATGCAAGTTTCTACTTTTCTATTTTTACAAAATAATATGCTATGCATACAATGCATTTTTTCTATTTTGACAAAAATAATATGCTATGCATACAATGCACTTTTTCTATTTTGTTAATGACACAAAATATCATTCTTTAACATAGCGACAAATTCTATTTTGTTAATGACACAAAATATCATTCTTTAACATAGCGACAAATTCTATTTTGTAAAAATACACAATTTGTTCATTTCACATACGGTGCAAATTTTCTTATTTTGACATTGACAAAAATGTCAATTTACATACGGTGTTCATTTTCTTATTTTGATATTGACAAAAGTGTCAATTTACATACGGTGTTCATTCTCTTATTTTGATATTGACAAAAGTGTCAATTTAACATACATGAACAATTTTGATATATTAAATTTTAACAAATAAACATGTCACACAACATACATGAACGATTTTAGTATATTTAATTTTTGACATATCAACATGTCACACAACATACATGAACGATTTTAATATATTTAATTTTATATTGTAACATCTCAACATACAGTGGGTTTTGACATAGCATACGCATACAGATTAAGTCATAGCAGATTCACATACAGTTTATATCATAGCAGATTCACATACATATATGATTATGAATGCGAACATCCATAATTAAAACATAATTACTTAAATAAAATAAATAGGATTCTCACCTCAATTAGATTAGAGTTTGTTCCCAATTGCTCTGTATTAAAGTGGTATTCGAAGTCACGGTTCCACCGGATCTGAAATTTTCAGAATCGGTGTTTATATGCATAAGTTATTGATGTTTTAAATCAAACAGACTTTTAACAACTGTTTCTGCCACGCTTAAAAGCGTTACAAAATCTGAAGCATACCTTAATTTCAGAATTTGTTCAAAACTTCAAATCGCGATAACTTTTGATTTACTGAACGGTTTTGGACGCCGTTTTTTGGAGAATGACCGCCTTGGAGAGATCTAGGTGCGGCCAGAAGGGGGTGGAGTTCGGTCGAACGTGGTGGGGCCCACGGGGCTGCGTGCGGCGGATGTTTGCGGGCTCGGTGGCGGAGCTACAGGGCACGAGGGAGGCGGAGATTGGTACCAAATCGAAGAGCTCGCGAAGAGCTTCGAAACGGTATATGGTACGCTGAATTCCGTCGAGAGATGAGGGAGAAAAGTGGATTCAAAGATTTGAAGGAGAGGTGGGTTTCGGCGGCCACAAACACGAAGGAGGAAGAAGGACTGTTCATGTATACGGGGGGTATATATACGTGTATTTAGGTTTTTCTAATGATTAATTTATTTAATAAATTAATTAATTAATTCGAGAAAATAGTGTTAACTCATACGATCTCCGATTCGCGCTCAACGACTGTCGAACCTAATGTTTTGACGTCTTCTGAACGCGATGGCGCTATTCCCATGGTCCAATTCTGAAGTTACAGTATGGTTTTCTTTTATTTTAAAATAAATCTTTTATTTTTAATACAAACGTATATATAATTTTGCCGGGGCCACATACGAAGTCGGAAAAATCCGGAAAAATTATTTTTGGCTTTCTTATGCCGATACGATCACAACAAAATTCGTTTCGTTCAATTCTGAGACTTTTTGAAAAATGGCTATTTTCAAGGCGAATATATTTAATATTAAAAATACATTTTTAAACAAATATTTTCCGAAACTCGAAACATATAAGTGTTTACTGTTTTTCAATGCAGAAACGTCATTCTGAAACCAATGGAAGTGGTTTCGAGTTCAAATTCCTACATATGTGAAAAGTAGCATTTTTGTCTTATGCAAATTACCCACCGACCTTTCTAAAAATTGAATTAGCCATAACTTTTGATTTCCGCTATGAAATTTCGATTTTTCGGATTCGTTGGAAAGATATTTTTAAATAGATTCTAATATTTTTGGTTTTACTAAAATCCGTTAAATTTTGCATCCTGTATGGTTAGTCAAAGTTCAAGTTTGACTTTTCAAACTACCGCGCCATTTCTAGCTCTTTTTATATTTAAAATTAATTTATTCATTCTAACTTCGATTTGAACCAAATTTGTGATCCTTATTATTTAAAATAGATTATTTTAAATATCAAAACTCATTTAAAATTACTTAAATAAATTTTAACTTGGCCCTAAAATCCTGGGTCGTTACAATCTCCCCCACTTAAGAACTTTTCGTCCCCGAAAAGGAAAAAGAAAAATAGAAGAGGAAAAGAGGAAGAATAAACACAGAGAATGTTGAAACGTTTTAACAGAAATAGTACCGCCTATAACATCAGGCCTTCCACCGAAGAAGTTGGTCCTTTCGCTCCTTCGTACACATGTGCCAATTGAGCATCGCCACTTCTCTTAGTCTTCTTCGAATGCACGATCAAGGGAAGAGTCAAAACAACTGAAATGGTGATTCTAAGAGATAGAAAAGATCGAAGGATGAATGAAAAGATGACGATAAAGTGACTGGCTATTATGTATCTCATGAACTGTTCGCCATAGAATATAGTGATTCTATGTAAACGAATTATTATAGATATGTTGTACTCCGCTTTGTAAACCAAAGCTCTGATACCAACTATGACATCCCCCCAAAGCAGCAGGTAAAACCCACCGTGGCTCACAGTGGTCCCCCAGTACACCTTGTTTTACGGCGACCCTCTCGAGCCTCCCGGCCATTGCCTTACCAACTCTCAACAGGGACATGTAGGGGTAAGAGTCTCCCGTTCGCCACCAAACCGCGAAGCGAGAAACCCCTATCATGCGTACCCAGCCCCTTTGGCCAGCAACAAGGACTGGTGTGAGAATTCTTAAATAACTTATACTAATAAGGCAAATCCAAAGACCACGCCGCTAACGCGGAACGGGTTGTACCAATGGATTGCCGTGCATAACTATAGTGTCAATACAGATAAGTAAAACGTAACAAAACGCAATGTCTTTTGAAAAATGGAACCACCATAAGACTCAGGTCCCATCACACAATGCAACGCACACCAAGAGGATAGAGTTTTACCTTATGGTGGTTAAACATGCTAAATACGCCAAATACGAAACTAATACTATTATTAGGGTGTATATGTTTTAAAACAATTCAAAGCAATGTACTAATCCTAGGAAGCATAGGTACCCATATATTATGCCTCCGTACTAGTAATACAAACAAATTCGTCGGGGTCGTATTGGAAATTTGGGTTTCCATCATGAGTCCAGGCTAGGGAGGACTCCTTACCGATTCGGGACACTCTAGTTAATGCCCCAGGATTCCCCGCAAAGAACCCTTGGAAAACTGCAGGGCCGGTCCTCACATACAGCTTAGAGGATTGGCAATTCCTAAGCACACGTTCCCCGGTCCTATAGGACCTATCCGAGGCGCCTCATTTCATCATCCTCCAAAAGTAAAATGACTACTAACTAGAAAGAAACGTGCTACTTTCCCTGCGTTCCCTTCCCCCTTTTTAGACTCTACCGGTTTGTGAGGCTCGTGAAGTCATGTTCTTCATACCACAAGGTTCTGCTTTTCAACAAGAAACCCTGATCATTGCATCTTAGTATGCCACACCGTCACTCCATACCGTACTATTGATCTTCCGTCACTATATAAACGGGTGTTAAGTAGAGAATAAATTCTCTACCACCAATCGTTTATATATTAACTGAATATCAACAACATAATATTTTGTGGGGTACGATGTCAGACACACTATCCATTTATACCCATGCTCTAGGTCTGAACTAGGGTCAAACCCGTGAAATCAACACGTACGTTTGGGCAATTACCCCGACCCTTGAATTGGGAGCAAACCAATTCAGAGTCTTGATCGTTGTCCATTCGAGGGGAGATTTACGGTCTTCATGTGCCGTCTTCATACTTGAATTCTTGGAATCGTACGATCATTTGGAATGGGATTAACCCGGACTTTCCAAATAATATTGCATTCATATATTTTGAGAAAAACATATTTCATATCGTTATTTTATTTTATAACGATTAATTCTTGCCTTAATTATTTTAATATAATTAATTTTAATGTTTCAATACAGTTCCTTACCTTTCGTTTAACATTATAAATAATGTTATTCTTACATACATTTCATTTCTTTTATTTACATTATAAATAATGTTAATTCTTCCTACGGGGTGAATTCTCTCTTTATATACATTATAAATAATATATATTCTTCCTACGGTCAAGTTCTCTAAATCTTATCATTATAAAATAGTGTAACTATCATACGGTGGAATTTTCTTTATATTTAACATTGAAAATAATGTTAATTTATCCTACAGTACATTCCTTATTTCTGATATTAACAAAAATGCTAATGAATCATACGGTGTATATTTTCATATTTTACATACAAGGAAATTCTATATTTTCAACATATCAGAAATGATAGTTTACATACAATGCAATTCTCTATTTTTAATATATCAAAAATGATAGTTTCATACAATGCATTTCTCTATTTTTCTAACATGACAAAATAATATATTCATACAATGCATTTCTATTTCTCTAACTTGACAAATTATTATGCATACAATGTATTTCTATTTTTCTAACTTGACAAAATATTATGCATACAATGCACTTCTATATAACGTTCTAACTTGACAAAATATTATGCATACAATGTATTTCTATTTCTCTAACATGACAAAATATTATATGCATACAATGCACTTCTATATAACGTTCTAACTTGACAAAATATTATGCATAAAATGTATTTCTATTTCTCTAACATGACAAAATATTATATGCATACAATGCACTTCTATATAACGTTCTAACTTGACAAAATATTATGCATACAATGCACTTCTATATAACGTTCTAACTTGACAAAATATTATTTTGTGCAATGCAACTTCCTATTTTTCTATTTTGACAAAATATCATTTTTAAATGCAAGTTCTTATTTTTCTATTTTGACAAAATATCGTTTTATGCAATGCAAGTTTCTATTTTTCTATTTTTACAAAATATCATTTTATGCAATGCAAGTTTCTACTTTTCTATTTTGACAAAAATATCATTTTTAAATGCAAGTTCTTACTTTTCTATTTTGACAAAATATCGTTTTTAAATGCAAGTTCTTACTTTTCTATTTTGACAAAATATCATTTTGTGCAATACAAGTTTCTACTTTTCTATTTTGACAAAATATCATTTTATGCAATGCAAGTTTCTACTTTTCTATTTTTGACAAAATATCATTTTATGCAATGCAAGTTTCTACTTTTCTATTTTGACAAAATATCATTTTATGCAATGCAAGTTTCTATTTTTCTATTTTGACAAAATATCATTTTATGCAATGCAAGTTTCTACTTTTCTATTTTGACAAAATATCATTTTGTGCAATACAAGTTTCTACTTTTCTATTTTGACAAAATATCATTTTATGCAATGCAAGTTTCTACTTTTCTATTTTGACAAAATATCATTTTATGCAATGCAAGTTTCTACTTTTCTATTTTGACAAAATATCATTTTGTGCAATGCAAGTTTCTACTTTTCTATTTTGACAAAATATCATTTTATGCAATGCAAGTTTCTACTTTTCTATTTTGACAAAATATCATTTTGTGCAATGCAAGTTTCTACTTTTCTAT
>JASFAX010007548.1:2500-5000 GCA_030737875.1 Allium sativum | reverse complement strand
ACAAAGTACCAGGTTTGCCAAAGTACGAGGCTGAAAAACACGGTGAAACATTGGATTTCGACGTGTGCGCATCGGGCTTGGCACGCCTTGGATTTGTCAGAGTACCAGATTTGGCACTCAAAAAATAGTGAAAAACACAGTGAAACATTGGATTTTCACGTGTGCGCATCGGGCTCGGCACGGCTTCGTTTTGGCAAAGTACCAGGTTTGGCAAAGTACCAGATTCGGCACTTTGCAAAGTACCAGATTTGGCACTCAAAAAAGGCTTAAAAACATGGTGAAACATTGAATTTTTACGTGTGCTCATCGGGCTTGGCACGCCTTGGATTTGGCAAAGTACCAGGTTTGGCACTTGGCAAAGTACCAGGCTGAAAAACACGGTGAAACATCGAATTTTTACGTGTGCTCATCGGGCTCGGCACGCCTTGGATTTGGCAAAGTACCAAATTTGCCAAAGTACCAGATTTGGCACTCAAAAAATAGAGAAAAACACGGTGAAACATTGGATTTTCACGTGTGCTAATCGGGCTCGGCACGGCTTGGTTTTGGCAAAGTACCAGGTTTGGCAAAGTACCAGATTCGACACTTTGCAAAGTACCAGATTTGGCACTCAAAAAAGGCTTAAAAACATGGTGAAACATTGAATTTTTACGTGTGCTCATCGGGCTTGGCACGCCTTGGATTTGGCAAAGTACCAGATTTGGCACTTGGCAAAGTACCAGGTTTGCCAAAGTACCAGGCTGAAAAACACGGTGAAACATCGAATTTTCGCGTGTGCTAATCGGGCTCGGCACGCCTTGGATTTGGCAAAGTACCAAATTTCCAAAGTACCAGATTTTGGCACTCAAAAAAGACTGAAAAACATGGTAAAACATTGGATTTTCACGTGTGCGCATCGGGCTCGGCACGGCTTGGTTTTGGCAAAGTACCGGGTTTGGCAAAGTACCAGATTTGGCACTTTGCAAAGTACCAGATTTGGCACTCAAAAAGGGCTTAAAAACACGGTGAAACATTGAATTTTCACGTGTGCTAATCGGGCTCCGCTCGCCTTGGATTTGGCAAAGTACCAGATTTGGCACTTGGCAAAGTACCAGGTTTGCCAAAGTACCAGGCTGAAAAACACGGTGAAACATTGAATTTTCACGTGTGCTAATCGGGCTCCGCACGATTTGGCACTTGGCAAAGTACCAGATTTGGCACTTGGCAAAGTACCAGGTTTGCCAAAGTACCAGGCTAAAAAACACGGTGAAACATCGAATTTTCACGTGTGCGCATCGGGCTTGGCACGCCTTGGATTTGGCAAAGTACCAGATTTGCCAAAGTACCAGATTTTGGCACTCAAAAAGGGCTTAAAAACACGGTGAAACATTGGATTTTCACGTGTGCTAATCGGGCTCCGCACGCCTTGGATTTGGCAAAGTACCAGATTTGGCACTTGGCAAAGTACCAGGTTTGCCAAAGTACCAAGCTGAAAAACACGGTGAAACATTGAATTTTCACGTGTGCTAATCGGGCTTGGCACGCCTTGGATTTGGCAAAGTACCAGATTTGCCATTTGGCAAAGTACCAGGTTTGCCAAAGTACCAGGCTAAAAAACACGGTGAAACATCGAATTTTCGCGTGTGCTAATCGGGCTCCGCACGCCTTGGATTTGGCAAAGTACCACATTTGCCAAAGTACCAGATTTGGCACTCAAAAAATGGTGAAAAACACGGTGAAACGTTAGATTTTCACGTGTGCGCATCGGGCTTGGCACAGCTTGGATTTGGCAAAGTACCAGATTTGGCACTTGGCAAAGTACCAGGTTTGCCAAAGTACCAGGCTGAAAAACACGGTGAAACATTGAATTTTCACGTGTGCGCATCGGGCTTGGCACGCCTTGGATTTGGCAAAGTACCAGATTTGCCAAAGTACCAGATTTGGCACTTGGCAAAGTGCCAGATTCGGAAAACACATGCGGATCACTCAAAAACCCAGTGACTACATGGTAAAACCACAAAAAAAAATGTGGTCGGATTTACCTACGTAGCAGAGACACTTTGGACTACCGGGGTCATATTAGGCTAAATTCCATATATTCCTATATTGGGGGGGGAGGGTGAGGAGGAGGAGGAAGGGGAAGGATCGACCAAAATGGATCAGGCAAAACGCAAGCTGAAACATTGGTCGATCAACAAATTTTTTTTGTGTGGATTTTTCGGAGAAATATTTTTTTTTTTTTTAAATATTTAAAAATATTAATTTTTAAATATTTAAAAAAAAAAAAATTTAAAAAAAATTTTTTTTGAAAATGTTTTCGATGGAAGTGCCCTCCCCAAATTTTTTAAAAATATTTTTAAAAATATTTTTGTTGCGATCTCGGAAAAGTTTGGTTTTGGTTGGATTTCACCAGTTTTTCCGAAAACTGGCCAAATCTAGCTAGAACCATGCTGAAATGTGGGCAATTACAGGAAAGCTTGGTTTTGGCTGGATTTTTTCGGTTTTTTCGAAAATAGGACGT
>JASFAX010007547.1:0-23109 GCA_030737875.1 Allium sativum | reverse complement strand
GCCCGTACAGTCGATTTCCATAAACGGCCATCGAACTGCACTTACAACGACCTTTTCCAAATTTGATTTGGGAATAATTCCAAATCCAACCATTAGATTTCAAATTCCTTGTATTTGTTAGAAATCACTTTTCGATACGAACCCAACGGTTCCGGTTTTAGGAGAATCCGACTGTCGGATCTCCCGTAATGTCAATTCGAAGTCAATGGTCAAAATTCGCGAACTGCGGTAGTGCGGTGCATTCTATTCAGGTCATTAAATATATATATTATATCTCATCGATTTCTATTTAAAACGTATTTTATAAATCATTTTAAATTTGTTTTCAAAACGATTTCTACTTCATATTCAATTTTAAATCAAAATTGAATATTCCATATCATTAATATATAAAATCTAATATTTTCAAAACATTAGATTTTGAAATCACTTACTTTTCGATATTCATTATAAATATGAGTAAAATCAATATAAATATCATTCACGTCTAAATGACATTAATTTAATCAACACGGCTTTATATATTTAAATATTTTCGTGTCCATCCCAAATCGGACATCAAAATCATATTTTGACCCATTACTGAATATTATTTTAAAATACTAGTTATTTTAAAATATTCATTATTCGCCATTTTAAAATATTCGTTAAATATTCGTTCTTTCCGAATTGGAATCAGACACAGTCAATCACCATATAATTTGATTTATATGGATTTCATACACACATGTACACAACAAGAATCAAACATAATCAACCATCATCCAGAGTGCATTACACAACTACATAAGCGTTAAATATAAATAATTAACGCTTACTAAAGTCTGTCAACCCATCGATTGACATACAACTAAATATTGGGATTAGTGTATGTCCAATATCATCCCAATACCCGTGTGGGGTTTTCAAACAACAAACACTGATTATTATTTGTGCAGTTGGGTGATTTGTAAAATATATCATCCCAATCAATATTACTTTTATGTGTGTACATAAACAAATCGTCCGATTTGTAAATGAATATTTATTTTATTCATATACATTTTAAAAATTATATTTTTAACTATAAAATATTTATTTCAACACATGAATATTTTATACTGTTCATTTATACAATAAAAGTGATATTTTTATTGTTAATATTTTTAGAATATTTCGGCAACATAACGGCACGATACTAGAACCGGAATAAGGTCTAGCCTTATCCCTCGCCTACTAATGGCCCGCGCCATGTACATACCAATTCTAATCAATTCATTTCATTTCCCAAACCAAATTCAACCAAATAATCCAATCAACCAAACAACCAAACAAACATGGTTTCAAACAAATGTGTCGGGTGCTTCTGAGCACCATCTGCATCCTAGTATATATTTTTAACTAGCAAATAAATTAAAGTGAGAAGTTCTCACCTTTCGGATCCAATCCTCCATTCTTGATTTGGCGGATTTTGTCGTCGCGCTCCGTTTTTTTGCTTTCTCGCACTTGAATTCGCCTCTTTGTTTCTAGAACTTCCATATGGCTTCCATTCTTCACCAAGCTTTGTCACCAGCCTAAACGCGCCATTCCGGACAACTATTGCCTAGTGGAATTTCTTCCAAAAATGCACCAATTCGCCGGAAATCGCGAAAAACAGTAGCAGGTCCATTGACTCCGGACGCGATTTCCGGATAGCTCCGCAATAAAAAATAGGACTTTCATATACCAAATCGAAGATAAAATCATGCTCTTCGATTTTGGTATTGTGGAGTTTTGGCCAGAAGCGCACCGTTTGAGAGTTATTGGCGAAATAGTGATAGGGGGTTTTATGCAAAACGGGAATTTTTGGAGAAAATGGGATTTTGGTGATCGGGGGGCCCACGGCCAAGGGGACGGTGGCCAGAGGCGGCGCCGGACCTGACGGGTGGGGAGACCGCTGGTGGATGGCGGCGGTGGTGGCGGGTTTGGCTGATTAGGGCTTAGGTTTTTGCTAATTGAAAGAGGGAAAGAGGAGGAAGTAGAAGAGGAGGAGGAGAGGAGGAGAAGGAGGAGGAGCGGTGAGCGACGGGAGGGCGCTGGAGTGGTTCGTGTTTTTTTTTTTTTTTCGTTTTAAATCTGAACGAAAGAAAGAGAGTGGAGGGTGTGTTGACCAAGTAAATATATATTTAATTAATTTTTCTCCAAAAAGTTACTTTTTAATTCGAACCCAACGACTATCGCTCATAACTAAATACACTCATTCCGGATACAGTGGGATATGTCCCATAAGCCAATTTGACTGTTTCGATCAGTTTTCTTTTAAATTAAAATAAGGGTGCGTTTTTTACAGGTCCCTATTAAGTTTCAAAATATAAAAAAAACCCGGTGATAAAAAAAATAAAGAATACGTCCCTATTTTTGAATTTCTGCTCAACAAATTCCTGATGTACCCTTACGCAGCTATCGCCCCTATCATCTCGCTGAAAAAATCTCGCTCAAAAAAAAAAAGATTACTCAGTCTACCGCTCCTATCATCTCGCTCAAATCATGTCGCTAAAAAAAAAAGAGTACTCAGTCGATCGCTCCTATCAACTGCTCAAATCCCTAAACCTACAATTCTACAAAACCGTAGATCACTCCAGAACCTATTTGTCGACATGTACTCAGTCCGATCGCTCTTCTATCTCACTCAAAACCCAAATTCCACGACTTTGCAAAACTCTGGATCAATAAAAATCAAAAACGTCCTGTTTTGCTTTGCTGTCGACATATTCAAGTACAAGAAACAACGAAAAAAGTTATTAAGCTAATTGTTTTTTTCGTTCTGTATGATTGTAAGCAAGTACGCTTATGAATTAAATGTTTGAATGCATTTATTCGTAATAGAAGCACGTTGGAATTTCAGAATTAAACAATTCAGCAAAATAACAATAAAATCTGCATATTTATATGCATATATTCTGGATATGTGCATACATATATACATATATTCTATATGATTTTTTTGTGATTGCTTGATAAAATGATACATACAGATATGCACATTTGTGTAAATTTAGTTTATAAGATATCACACAGTTGTAGTTTTAAGAAAAAAAAATGATTCCTATTTTATTTGAGTAATATTTGCATAATTTTGTGCAAGTTTGAAGAAAATGTGCATATATTTATGCAAGTATCATTAAAAATTCGACCGTATACATATTTAATGTATGCATTTTTGTAGAATTTATAAATTTTTTGTAGAATGGTTGAAAAATTTTCTTCAGTAAATGTATGCAGATATTCATATTAATTGCACATTTGTATACTTAATTTTCACTAACTTAACAATATTAAATATAGAGGGTTAGAAAATATGCATAAACTTGTGTAAACACTTAGAATACTTGCATAATAAAATGCAAAATTTTGTTAAGTTAGTATATTATGCGATTAATGAATTCAGTTGCATATACATGTGCAGATATGCTACAAAAATGCATATGTACGCACAATTATTAAACTTATATGCATGTATTATAACCACTTGTGTATTTATATATGTCGTTGCTGCGGTGAGTTTTTCTTCAATCCTTATATAAATAAGTTTTGTAAGTTCAAATTTTTATTGCCATTACACGGTGAATTTTCATGGTTTTTATGCTAATAAATCCTGTAAGTCTTTTGTCTCCGATTTTTTTTTTTTTTTTTTTTTTTTTTTTTTTTTTTTTTTTTTACGAAAAACCAAACAATTAGATACAAATATTACACAAAATTGCACACATTTATGCAACTAAGTGAAATAATCACATAATAAGATATCACACAGTTGTAGTTTTAAGAAAAAAAAATGATTCCTAGTTTATTTGAGTAATATTTGCATAATTTTGTGCAAGTTTGAAGAAAATGTGCATATATTTATGCAAGTATCATTAAAAATTCGACCGTATACATATTTAATGTATGCATTTTTGTAGAATTTATAAATTTTTTGTAGAATGGTTGAAAAATTTTCTACAGTAAATGTATGCAGATATTCATATTAATTGCATATTTGTATACTAAATTTTCATTAACTTAACAATATTAAATATAGAGGGTTAGAAAATTTGCATAAACTTGTGTAAACATTTAGAATACTTGCATAATATAATGCAAAATTTTGTTAAGTTAGTATATTATGCGATTAATGAATTCAGTTGCATATACATGTGCAGATATGCTACAAAAGTGCATATGTACGTACAATTATTAAACTTATATGCATGTATTATAACCACTTGTGTATTTATATATGTCGTTGCTTCGGTGAGTTTTTCTTCAATTCTTATATAAATAAGTTTTGTAAGTTCAAATTTTTATTGCCATTACACGGTGAATTTTCAGGGTTTTTATGCTAATAAATCCTGTAAGTCTTTTGTCTCCAACTTTATTTTTTTTACAAAAAACCAAACAATTAGATACAAATATTACATAAAATTGCACATGTTAATGCAACTAAGTGAAATAATTGCATACATATATAGAACTGTACTGCATAACTTGTACATACACTACAACAAAAAATAAGTACAGAACATTTACATGTACTACATCAAAAAATAAGTACAGAAGGCTTCAATCTTTTGGAAAAAGATGGACAACAAAGCTTCAACGACACCACAACACCAATATCCGCCGGAACACTGTTATACGAAAAAGAAAGTCAACATTAATAAGCTTAATGTGCAGTAATCAAATTACAAAAACAGCTTCAGATTAATATAAATACTTGCGTATAATTCAGTAAAATAAAAAATAATTTCTGCATATTTATATGCAAGTAATCTAGATAAATGCATAGAAATATGAATATATTTTTAAAATATCTGTTTTTGCTATTGTTTGATAAAAAATTGAATATAGATATGCATATATTAAGAATAGATGCATATTTGTCGGCAACTTTTTAACAGAATTGCTGGAAAACTTAATAGGGACCTGTAAAAAACGCACCCATAATTTATGCATATTTATATGCAAGTATTCTAGATAAATGCAGAGAAATATGAATATATTTTTGAAATATCTGGTTTTTTAATTGTTTGATAAAAAATTGAATACAAATATGCATATATTAAGAATACATGCATATTTATCGGAAACTTTTTAACAGAATTGCTGGAAAATCCAGTAGTTCTAACAATAGTTTCATAAATTTACGTTTTTGACATATCCTTATCATATTAAAAACCGTATTTTTATGCTAATAAAAAACTTATCTTTATCCTACAAATAAAATCAGAAAGAAAAAGAAAAAAACTCACAAAATTCGGTGGGGTTTGGATCGCCGGAGCCGGAAGAGGTGGGAAGTTTGCTGCCGTCGACTGAAAGGGGGGCTGGTCGATGGTGATCGCCGCTGGTTGATGGAGGTAAGACGCGAGAAAAGCTGATGAATTATCACGCCGCCGCCGCCATGGATTAGAAAATTTCTTCCTGTGAAAAAAAGGCTAATACGTAACAAAATATGACCTAGGTAATTATGGCGTAAATTAAGGAAAAGGGCAGTCTTGTAAAAATATTAGCCGCTGTTTAAAATTAGGGATGTAATTTATATGTTTTGAAACAGGAGGATGTGAGCCTAATTAAGTTTTATTTTAAGGATGTGACACTAATTTTCACTTAAAATAAATCAATGTATATTCAATTTATACATATATTTAAATTTAGCGGGGCCACATACTAACTCCAAAAATTCCAGAAAAATAAATCTATCTATGTTTTGACGGTACGATCTTAACAAAAATAATTTCATCAAAATTGGAGACCATTTGAAAACCGATCATTTTTTAGTCGATTAAATTCAAACTAAATTGACCAAACACATTTTCTTTTGCCATGCTCACATATTAATTTCAAAAATTATGAAAATTGGAATCTAGGAAAAATTTAACATTCCAGATCCAACAAAAGTGGTCTCGTCGAAAACGGAGGTTGTTTGCAAAATCGCTATTTTTAAGGGCTATATATTATATAAAATTCCATAGCAACTATTATGAATTTTCAACTGGACATAACTTTTTATTTCTGCTATAAAATCTAGATTTTTCACATTCTTGGAAAGATATTTTCAAATAGATTCAAATATTTCTAGTATCACCAAAATCCGGTTTATTTTGAATCCTGTACATTCATTTGAAAATTGAAATCGAATTTTCAAACTACCACGCCATTTTCAATTACTTTTATATTCAAAATAAATGTTTGTATTTTAATTTTGATTTAAATAAATTTACACGTTCTAATACTATTCAATATAAATTTCTAGTTGTTATTATTTAAAATAAGTCATTTTAAATATTCAAAATTCATTAAAATTGCCAAAATAAAAATTTTAAATTGGTTCTGATTTTCCGGGTTGTTACAATCTCCCCCCCTTAAAATCTTTTCATCCTCGAAAAGGAATGGAGATGAAAGTTGTTTTACAAACCAACTCAACTTTTATTCTGGCTTTCATTCTTTAACTTTTCAGTTTCTAAGAATTTTCCAATTCTTCAAAAATTTATTTAACACCCTAAATTTCTAAAAAAATTCGCCATAACCTCCTTTGTATGGGGAGACATTTAAAACCTCGACTAGCCACGCAAGGCCCTCGTCCATCCAATAGAAAAAGGAAATACCAAGATGCTAGCCTTAGGCTCATAAAATCATTAAAAGAAAAAGGAAATGCCAAGCGACCATCCTTAGGCTCATAAATCTTTAAAAGAAAAAGAAAATGCCAAGCGGCCAGCCTTAGGCTCATAAACTCTTTAAAAGAAAAGGAAAATGCCAAGGGGCCAGCCTTAGGCTCATAAACTCTTTAAAAGAAAATGAAAATTAGTAAACACGTACCTATTTGTCGGGCATACAATTTTATTCCTCTTCTTAGTTTCCGTGTTATGACCTGTTCAATACACATGTATGTACATGTGTGCAATTTCCAAAAAAAAAATCAACTCAGTTCAACTTTTGATTCAATTTGGCTAAATAGCTCAAAATTTTAATTAATCAAACCAATAATCAAACAACACAATCAGCAATCAATTAGTTGATTATCGTTTCAAACACATAAACTTTATATATATAAAGATCCATTTTTGATGCCAATTCATAACAATAGACCCTATCTAGTTTTGGTTATCACACTAATCAATTGGAAATATATAAATATCCCACCTTCGAAGTTCGAACATAAATGCCAATGATGACACGTCAATCATAAATTATGCCCGGGCGACAATAGTGTGATTCTATGTCTATCCAGTATATTAAAACTTCGAATATACGTTCATGAGGCGTATACGCAAAATCTTCATATACTTGATTGTCCAAATAAATATAAAATAAAATATTCAAATACGTATGATAAGGTGTAAATTTTCAAAACAAAATTTGTTTTCATTTTTATTTTAGAAAAGTAACACTGTTTTGACTAGTTCTAGGATACTAATGATCCCATCTCTAACAAGTCATTCTCACTGGATATTACTAATCCAATCTTTGATGAATTCTTTCGTTTGGTTCTAATGTGACTTCTTCTCGAGCTCTGTAAACCAAAGCTCTGATAACAAATCGACACGCCCCGACCTTCCACGTAAAGGAAAGCCCGGATTGAGTTGAGAACACGACAAATCAGAACGCAAACAGAAGAACATTTCATTGCTTATTACAACAGTTTACATCAGAGTACAAGAATATACAGAGTATGAACAAATAATATACATTTGATAAATAACAGAGATTTACAAATTAATATGCAGCAGAAAATAATGCAAAAACACAACTGAAAGAGATAAATGGATACAGAGCTTTCCGAATATCGTTCCAGCTGCAAACCATGATCCTATGAATATAAATCTGCAAAACCAAAACTACTAGCTGCCCATGTAAAAAATAGGGGCACTCAGAGTTTACATTAAAACAATAAACTCCAGGTCAGTCATGTGATTGGTGTGAGAACTAAAACAGTTATTTAAAACTTTACTTTTAAATAAGATATATCAAGGGACCATGCCTCATAACACAAAACGGGTTTCCTCTCAAGACTACCAGTGCATATAACAAAAGAGCGCAATGCTTTTTGAAAAAATGAAGCTATTATAAGACCCAGGTCCCATCACACAATGCAACACCAGCCGGAGGATAGGGTTTTCCTTTATAATAGCCAAACATGCTTGGTACATTAAAACAAATCATTTGATACTATTATAAGTGCATAGTGTATAAAACAACTTCAAATATAAATGTATCAATCATAGATGACATAGGTACCATCTATCATGTCACCAATACTAGGCTCTACAATCAAAACCGAAATGCCACGTATTGGAAGTTGGATTTCCATCTGTGAACCAAGGCAAGGGATCGCTCTTTCCGCTTCGAGACTCTGTAGCCCGAGCCTCAGGATCAGAGCTCGAGTGACCCCTGGATCGTTAGGGCCGGTCCATACGAAGTGGATTAAAATGCCTGAACAATACTTTTCCTTGCCCTATGGGGCGTAAACTGGTCATATATCGACCAAACCATCCATCGGCACCGCAGTGACTGATATAACCTGTAACACCCCACGTCCGTTAATGTCACTCACAAAGGGAATGCATTAAGTTTCGTGGAGCATTATAAGTAAACAGAACAGAATATTACAAGATAGAAAAGTAGTACTTGGAAATTTTGTAATTTTATTGCAGCGGAAACAGAAACAAGTTTGATTACATTTCCAAATACCAAAATCAAGTACATAATATCAGTCTTGTACAAAACCTTCAGAGTATATAATTTTAAAGTCGTAATCCCCAATAGAAAAATACCAAACGCAGAATCAAAGCCAAGCAATACACCTTTCAACTTCAAGCTGGAAGAAAGAGATATCTGAACTAAGCTTGAGTATTTCCTCCCTAAGAACCTTAGGGGAGGGGGAACGGAAGAAAAGAGGTGAAATAAACTAGGTCAGACATAAGTCTGGCTAGTCCAGTGACTTTAACAATATAATCATTAAAGTAACAGGATAAGAACATAAACTGGAAAGCAAGAAATTACTGTAGAATAAATAAGCATGACAAAGTAGACAAGATGAACAAGATATAACGTTGATTGCGCTGCTAATCACTACAGGATAATTACTACACTGCACCAATGCAAGTAACATTGTATCATTACTAGTTACACCGCACCCTTACTAGTCCCATACTAAAAGTTGATCCCTCTTACTAATCATGATAATGGTAGTTTCGTGTATTCCTAGCTGCTATCGTAGGTGCCCCTTTTTTCTCGGACCCCCACGAGTTGTACCAACTACCTTCCTCGTTCGATCGGTTCCCTAACTCGCATGTATTTATTACTTGTATCATTTGACCTCGCTTGTATGTATTCATTACATGTGTCATTCGGCCCCGCTTGTATGTAGATACCTGTGCTGGCCCCATCATGGGGTGTATCAATTCCCATGATGGCAACCCGACATGATTCAAGAAGCACAATATATACTACTGATGCCTAGTGCCTTCTTTTTCCACTCCGAAGCACGTGCACGCCCATACTCCGTTGGAACCTACACTGCTACACCACCGACCGCTATTTTGACCATTTATAATCAACCCAGTAATCGTGCCCCACCCTGCCTAGCTCAGGGTACCATGATACATCCATGTGGGTTACTACTGAAATGGGTCCCCGTTACTAGGATTCCTAATCAACATGTAATAACGGTTAAGTGTTCTCAATTTAACTTAACCCCACCCATTTGCTTAATTAACATGTTGTATTTGTTAAGTGTTGCCTATTCATATGTTACTTAACCTTCTCACTGATTCACGCATGTTTATTTAACTGTTAAGTTTGTGGGCCTATATATACTAATATTACCCACTTACCCAAGATTTACTTAACCCTTCCCCTTATCAAGTCCATATGTATTATTGGTTAAGCATTCTTTAACCCAATCCACTTTGTTTATGTAATATTGGTTAAGTTGTCTTCTTGTCCATGTTAACTTAACCCACCCACCTAACATGTTGTATTGGCTAAGGGTCGCATTTTCATATGTTACTTAACCTTTCCATCTTTTGCATGTCTATTCCTTAGCTTTAATTTATTTATTAAAGCACCAACATCTCACATTAGAAATGTTGTTTGTGGTTGCTGGATGTGCCGGGCAGTTCCGTGCAGACTTCTACCGCAAACTCATTCTAACCTCGGGTTTTTCGGCTTAGTGCGCTAACCTCTCAGATTAGATCTATGTTGTTGCGGTCGCTGGATGTGCCGGGCAGTTCCAGGCAGTCTTACACCGAAACTCAATCTAACCTTGGGATAGGCACGTTCATCTTTTAGCCAATTTACATATTTACCATTCATGTCCAAGTTTATATGTAAATTATCCAAAAGTGCAGTCAATTCAAGTTATGCCACATTTTCTAGTTATGCCCAAAATTAATTACATGATTACAAACCCTTTTTATGCCAATTACATAATATTCAACCTTTACCTAAACTTTTCCCCAATGTTCCGACGTCGTTCGTACATATAGTTTATGTGATACGTTAGGCTCGCAATTAGCCCAACTCATAAAAAAGGAAAAAGGGAAGAAAAACATGACATTATAACTAGCTTAAACAATATAGATCTAAGTCGGCATAAATCTAGTAAACATATAAAAATAGATCCAATCAACATATTGAGTGCGAACTAGCATGGATCTAATCATAAACTTGCACGGATTTAAACATATGAACATATAGTTCTACACATATGGACTGATATGGAACTAATCATATAAACATGTGGATCTAAACATATGAACATATAGTTCTAAATGTATGGACTGATATGGATCTAATCATATAAAGATGTAGATCTAAACATATGAACATATAGTTCTAAACATATGGACTGATATGGATCTAATCATATAAACATGTAGATCTAAACATATGAACATATAGTTCTAAACATATGGACTTATATGGATCTAATCATATAAACATGTAGATCTAAACGTATGAATATATAGTTCTAAACATATGGACTGATATTGATCTAATCATATAAACATGTAGATCTAAACGTATGAACATACAGTTCTAAACATATGGACTGGTATGGATCTATTCATATAAACATGTAGATCTAAACATATGAATATATAAAATATGATCTTACATGTATGAGAATGACTTGCATATAATCTTTCATAACTTGCATAGATCGAGCAAACATGCATAAATAACTTGCATACGTAATTAGGCAAATGAATTAACATAGAACATAACTTGCATATAATGAATCAAATCAAGCATAAATCCAAACATAGTTTGCAAAGACATAAACTTTATATGATTTTCAAACATTTTCATACAGTCCAATTCATAACTCATCATAATTACGTTTAAACAATTATCTTGTGAAAGTAACTACACTCACAGAAAACAGATCTTGATTTCTAGGATCTGATTTCTGAAGTTGCTAAGCTAATCCGTTGATGTAGGCGTTGTTTCGTTCGTTGTTGTTATAGAATTCCTTTTCGCAATTCCTAGGCGTTGAATCTTATCTTTTACCATTTTATCTTTAATCTAGAATTTGATTTGTTATGGTGGCGGCTAGGTTAGTTTGTAGATAAACAACATGATGGCATCATAGTTTAGGGTTGTGAGGTTTAGAGTTGAGGTTTGGGGTGATTATATAGAAGTTTAGGATTAATATGGACCTTTAGATCAACTTATGATTCATCTAAGCCATCCAAATCATCATGACACAAAGACACCTCACCAGACCAATCAAATAAAGCCACAGCAGCCCTAATACAAGAAAAATCGTCACCCAACCAACCAGAAGAAGCTACGTTCAAAAAATATCCTTGACCAACAAAAATGCGCCACGTGTGCCATATGATGCACAACAGGTTGTTGACACACACACGTCGCGCGCAGCAGCGCGCACACACACACACACACACACACACACACACACACACATATATATATATATATATATCTTTTTAGCTATCTTCCCAATTAATCATTTTCACACTAAACCACTTTTTTGAACTGCGTTCACACTAAGACATTTTTTAGCTATTCCCCTAAAGCAAAAATATGGCGCTGGCGGTGATCGAACTTTGTACCTCTTGTACGCAAGTTCACACACACACACACACACACATATATATATATATATATATATATATATATATATATATATATATATCTTTTTAGCTATCTTCCCAATTAATCATTTTCACACTAAACCACTTTTTTGAACTGCGTTCACACTAAGAAATTTTTTAGTCATTCCCCTAAAACAAAAATATGGCGCTGGCGGGGATCAAACTTTGTACCTCTTGTATGCAAGTCACATGTTCTAACCAAATGAGCTACTAAGTCTTTTGCTTACAAACCTTAGAACAATTCTAAACATTACTCTTTTCTCATTCCTCTTTTTCATGTTTTGCTGCAATATTTAATTTGAAGATATTTTTTTATCCTAGATCGGTTTTCTACAAACCATAGGTCTAAATTGACTAGAAAATCGCCACGAACGCAATGACGCTAATTTCGTGACCAAATTCACGAAGCTCTTCAAAATTTTATTTTTATTTCTTTTTTCTATTTAATTGTTCGCATGCGTTTCTTCGCATTTCTTGTATTGCACTTAATTTTTCTCATTTCACTGCATGAACTTATTGCATGAAATATTTACTGTCATTATTTATTTTTTCTCTTAAATATATCTTTGTATATAATATATATACATATTTCCACATTTTTAATTTCATTAAACATGCGGGGTGTTACATTCTTCCCTACTTAAAGGAGTTCGTCCTCAAAATCTTTGAGTTAGGAAGAATGTATCCTACCATCCAATCATCAACCTACTCATCCATCATCCACAAGCATCCATTGTCCTTAAAAGATTTCTAATGCTTTTCATGAACATATGCATAATGTGTGTATATGTTCTTACTCTAATGCAAAATCAGGTGGTCTACTGAATCAATCGACCTCCTTAATGCAATTCATGATAGTGACGTGCGTCCATTATGTATGCAAAAGAATCCTAATGATACATATCATTTTTACATGCGTGCACAATCATTCATTCAAATGCAACATCCATATGATAAAACATTCAATATACATCCATCAAATTAATTATGCACACTTATTCATATGCAATATGAAAGTGATTGAGTCGATCTAGTGCCTAATGTGTGTGTAAATGCATCCACGAGCAACCACTAGCAAACACTTGCATCCACCAAACATAACATGTCTCAAACAGATGTTTACAATCATAGGATTTTCCTACCTAAAGATCGAAGATGTAATCGAGAGGACATACTTAATGATAGAACAAGCATAAACAAAGCGGTAGAAAAAGGAGAAGTTAAGAACATACCCTAAAAAAGGAAAGGGTACGCTGCACGGCTCTTGTCTTTCGTCTCCCAAGTCGCGTCTCCTTGATCATCTCCCCATTGGACTTTAACCAACTTGACCTCTCGGTTGCGTAACTTCTTGGCCTCCGATCCAAGGATGCATGTAGGAGCTCATCTAATCGTGGCATCTCGCTCCACTTTCACTTCTCTAAGCATGCTCGGCTCCACCACCTCCACGGTATCATGTAAACGCTTCTTTAAGGATTGTCTTCCTCAAACTCTCTTCTTATGAACCCTTCCTAAAGTAGCTCCCCTACTTGCTTACTAAGTTCCCTCCTCTCTCTTGGAGCCATGAGGCGCACTGGTAATGCAACTGGCTTTGCATTATCTACTAAGTATATACGGAGGTATATCTCATGCCTTGGGGGTAAACCCCGAACCTCATCAAAGATGCCACCATACTCACGGACTACACGAACAATTTCCAAATCATCGATGGATGTGTCTAGAGATTCTAGGTAGCTAAGCATCACCGGACCTCTAGGGTCACAAGAAAAATCAATGGTTCTTCCACAATGAGACAACAATCTAACTACCCTCCTTTCACAGTCTAGGATGACACCATACCTGGCTAACCAATCCATCCCTAGAATCAAGCCAAACCCCATGAAACCAAGAACATAAGCATTGCATTCAAACCCAACGCCCGAGATAGACACTCTCAAATCCCAACAAACCATAGATAAATGAGCCGAACCACCCATAGGATATCAGACTACAATAGGATCCATAACTAAACTAGTATTTAGGTGCAGTATTTCAACTAACGAAGCAGATATAAACGAATGGAGAACGCAAGAGTCGAAAAGTGTCCTGGGAAAAAGAAATCAAATCTTCAACCGAAACTTCCTATCTCTTTCTGATATACTGACCACGAGAACACAACCTGCCCTCCAAAAGATCCTGCCCTCTGTCCTTGCCCTTGCCTCCTTGGGTAATCCTAAATCATATGTCATGCCTCACCACAATGGTAACATCCAGTCTTCTTCTTCTTTCTGACGTCTTTCTTTAAGTGGCCAAGTATTCCACAATTGTGGTACTTCCCTTTTCTCTCGGCCCTTGTTATCATTACCGCCTTTCTTTTATTGTTGTTGTGCCTTCTTTGGATCCACTTTCGTATCCTGTTTCCTGTCCATGTTTCCCCTGCACGTTCTCCATTCGTGACCTCACACCAAAATGAAGCTTCATCCTTCATTAACCAAGTAGCTAGTTGAACCTCTCTCCCATCGTCTATCTCAAAGATACCAACAAGTCCTCCACTTCCTTGCGACAATTCTAGCTTCGACAAACGTCTCATCCTATGAAATGGTTTTCCGCCCATCGCATGAAAGTCCTTACATATCTTAGAAAAACATCTATTCGCGGAGGAAGAGATTAAAAAGGGAAAGAGGAAGAGATTCGAAACAAAGAATCGAAACAAAGATATATGGCTTTTGGGGATTATGATTTTCCATAATAAACATTTCTCTAAAAAATACTATCTTTAAAACATGTTTTTGAAAATACTTTTTATATAAATGCTTCTGAAAACGGTTTTCAAATTTTTTTATCCGTTCTGGTAACCTTTAGCTCTGATACCACGTGTAACACCCTACGTCCATTAATGTCACTCACAAAGGGAATGCATTAAGTTTCGTGGAGCATTATAAGTAAACAGAATGGAATATTACAATACAGAAAAAGTAGTACTTGAAAATTTTGTAATCTTATTGCAGCGGAAACAGAAATAAGTTTGATTACATTTATAAATACCAAAATCAAGTACATAATATCAGTCTTGTACAAAACCTTCAGAGTACATAATTTTAAAGCCATAATCCCCAATAGAAAAATGCCATACCAGAATCAAAACCAAGCAATACACCTTTCAACTTCAAGTTGGAAGAAAGAGATATCTGAACTAAGCTTGAGTATTTCCTCCCTAAGAACCTAGGGGGGAAACGGAAGAAAAGAGGCGAAACAAACTAGGTCAGATATAAGTCTGGTGAGTCCAGTGACTTTAACAATATAATCATTAAAGTAAAAGGATAAGAACATAAACCGGAAAGCAATAAATGACTATAGGATAAACATGCATGAAAAGAAGACAAGATGAACAAGATATAACGTTGATTGCGCTTCTAATCACTACAGGATAATTACTACACTGCACCAATGCTAGTAACATCGTATCATTACTAGTTACATCATACCCTTACTAGTCCCATACTAAAAGTTGATCCCTCTTACCAATCATGATAATGGTAGTTTCGTGTACTCCTGGTTGCTATCGTAGGTGCCCCTTTTTGCTCCTACCCCCACGAGTTGTACCCACTACCTTCCTTGTTCGATCGGCACCATAACTCGCATGTATTTATTACTTGTGTCATTCGACCTCGCTTGTATGTATTCATTACTTGTGTCATTCGGCCCCACTTGTATGTAGATACCTGTGCTGGCCCCATCATGGGGTGTATCAATTCCCGTGATGGCAACCCGACATGATTCAAGATGCACGGTGTATACTACTGATGCCCAATGCCTGCTTTTTCCACTCCGAAGCATGTGCACGCCCATACTCCGTCGGAACCAGCACTACTGCACCGTCGGCCTCTATTTTGACCTCTTATAATCAACCCAGTAATCGTGCCCCACCCTGCCTAGCTCAGGGTACCATGATATATCTATGTGGGTTACTTCTGAAATGGGTCCCCGTTACTAGTGTTTCCTAATCAACATGTTATAATGGTTAAGTGTTCTCAATTTAACTTAACCCCACCCATTTGCTTAATTAACATGTTGTACTGGTTAAGTGTTGCATATTCATATGTTACTTAACCTTCTCACTAATTCACGCATGTTTATTTAATGGTTAAGTTTGTGGGCCTATTTATAATAATATTACCCACTTACCTAAGATTTACTTAACCCTTCCCCTTATCAAGTCCATATGTATTATTGGTTAAGCTTGCATTAAACATATCCACTTTGTTCATGTAATATTGGTTAAGTTGTCTTCTTGTTAATGTTAACTTAACCTACCCACCTAACATATTATATTGGTTAAGTTTCGCCTGTTCATATGTTACTTAACCTTTCCATCTTTAGCATGTCTGTTCCTTAGCTTTAATTTATTTATTAAAGCACCAACCTCTCACATTTGAACTGTTGTTTGCGGTTGCTTGATGTGCCTAGAGGTTCGGGCAGACTTCTACCGCAAATTCATTCTAACCTCGGGTTTTTAGGCTTAGTGCGTGTAATAACCCGGAAATCTGAGCCAATTTAAAATTTTTATTTTGGAAATTTTAGCGAGTTTTGGTTATTTAAAATGAATATTTTAAATAAAAATGATGAGAAATTTATTTTGAATTGAATTCGAATGTATAAATTTATTCGAATCGTCGTTAGAATATAAATATTTATTTATATATATAAAAGGAATTGAAAATGGCGCGGTAGTTCGATAATTCGATTTCGAAATTCAAATGAATGTACCGGGTGCAAAATAAACTGGATTTTAGTGAAACCAAAAATATTTGAATCTAATTGAGAATATTTTTCCAACGAATCCGAAAAATCGAAATTTCATAGCGAGAATCAAAAGTTATGTCCAAATGAATTTTCAGAATAGTCGCTATGGAATTCTGGCCCTTAAAAATAGCCATTTTGCAAACGACCTCGAATTTCGACGAAACCACTTTTGTTGGATCCGTGATGTCAAGTTATTGCTAGATTCCAATTTTCGTAATTTTTCGAATCAATATGTGAGCGTGGCAAAGGAAAACGCGTTTGACCAGTTTTAGTTGATTTTAATCGACTGGAAAATGGCCATTTTCAAATAGTCTCAGAATTTGATGAAATTAGTTTTGTTAGGACCGTATCGTCGATACGAAGCTAGAAATAATTTTTCTGGAATTTTTAGAGTCCGTATGTGGCCCCGATAAATCGAAATGTGAGTTTTAATTGAATATATAAAGATTTATATTTTGATTTTAGTGAATACTGATCGAAACGAAAGGATTGACCTGCGATACATATCCCATTGTGTTCGGAATGGGGGTAATTAGCTAGGAACGACAGTCGTTGGGTCTCGTTTCGAGTTCGAATTAAAAGCCAACTTTTTTATGGGATAATTAAAGTTAAATAAAAAAAACCCTCCACTTTTCCTAGTCAACGACCCCCCATATCATTCGTTCAGATCGAATTAAAAAAAAGAAAGAAAAAAACCTGAACATGGCACCCGTCGCCCCCACGATCTGCCACCACCGACGCGCCTTGGCCGGACCCCACCAGCTCCGGCGATCCCCTCCATCTCCCTCTCCCCTATCTCCTCTTCCCCCAATCGATGGCCCCCCTAACCCTAGAAACTCCCGCCTGTAAGCCGTCGTGCCCCCTTCGACGACGCCACCTGATGGGCCCACCGCCGACCACCGCAACACCCCTACTACCTCCTCGACAACCAACGCCCCTTCCCCCGCCACCTGCAGCCTCCGACGCTGCCAATTCCGCTGGTGAGCCTCTTCTTTCTTTTTTTATATTTATTTAATCATTTTTATTCATTTAGGTAAATTGAAATATGATATGTAAACCATATCATTGTATAAAAATATTAATAGCATTGTTTTAAGTTTATATAATGACATAGTAATAAAAAGAAGTGATTTTTAATTATGAATGAAATAATTTTTGATAGTAAAAAGTTTTGATTTTTATAAATAGTTTAAAATGAAAAAAGGATATGATTTTTGCTAATGTGAAGTAAATGATTAGATTTTTACATAGTAGTTTATAGTATAAAATTTTGATTTTTATATATAAGATGTAGAGAAAAAAATGTGATTTTTATCATCTAGAAAAAGAAATAAAAATTCGATTTTTATATTGTAGAAAGAATAAAAATATGATTTTTAATACATAGAACATCATATTAAAAATGTGATTTTAATATGAACAGCGTGGACAAGACTACGTTGGAAGTACGGGCAAATCCAGACTGTTCTGAATTTCAGAAATTTCTACGGTGGAGTGGAACCCTCTGTGAGAACTTCTCACCTTTTAATTTTGTTTTCTAGTTAATAATATATACTAGGATGCAGACATGTTTAGTAGCACCTGACACCCGTCGTCCACAGACCATGGACGGCTTGTATGCTTGTTTGTTTGATTTTGATGTGTAGTTGATTGTGTAATGTGATGTGAAATGAAATAAAATATTTATATAGTTAAAATATTTTATAGTTGAAAATAGAATTTTTAACGTGTATTTAAAATAAATTAATATAAACAAATCGAACCATTTGTTTATACACACACATTTGACTGATATTGATTGGGATGATAGATTTTACACATCACCTAACTGCACAAATAAAATCTGTGTTTGATTGTTTGAAAACCCCACACGGGTATTGGGGTGATATATGGCATACACTAGTCCCAATAATTAGCTGAATGTCGATTGATTGATGGACAGACTGTTATGAGCGTTAAATACTTATATTTGATGCTTATACAGTGTAGAATGCACTTTGGATGATGGTTGATTATTCATCGTTGTTATTTTATACATGTGTTGTAGAAAATCCATATAATTAACATTATATGGTAATTGATTGGGCCTCATTCCAGTTTTGAAAAAGAAATATTTGAAATAAAAATATTTGAAATAGAATATGTGAAAATAGAAATATATGAAGCCGTGTTGATTAGATTGACGCCATTTTGACGTGAATGATATTTATATCGATTTTATTCATTTTATAATGAATATCGAAAGTGATTTCAAAATCTGATATTTTGAAAAGAAATGAATTCGAATTGAAATTGAATAGAAATGAATTCAAATTGAAATTGAATATAAATGAATTCGAATTGAAATTGAATTAAATTGAATTCAAAACGAACTGAAATTGAATTAGAAATCAATTTGAATTGAAATCAGTTTGAAATGAATTTGAAAGGAATTTATGAACAAAAATTCAATTTTGATTTGAATTTGAAAAGAAGTTGAAATCATTTTGAAAATGAATTTAAAATGATTTATATAACACGTTTTAAAAGGAAATCGATGAAGTATATATTATATGTATTATTTATATAATATATTGGCCTGAATAGAACGCGCCGCGCTGCGGTAGTTTGTGAATTTCGACCATTGACTTCAAATGGATATTGCGGGAGATCCGACCGTCGGATTCTCCTAAAACCGAAACCGTTGGGTTCGTATCGAAAATAGCTTTCTAAAGAATATAAGAAATTAGAAATCTAACGGTTGGATTTGGAATTATGTCCAAATCAAATTTGGAAAAGGTCGCTGTAAGTGCAGTTCGATGGCCGTTGATGGAAATCGACTGTACGGGCCCTGATAAAATCATTAAAAATAGTAATAATTTGTGTGAAATCATAAGAAATGATTTGGGAAGAATTGGGATGAAAAACTCCATATTTGAAAAGATAAAAATAGATTTTTATCGAAATGAACTAGTTTTGAAATAGAATTGTAATTCTATTTATTTATAAATAAATAAATTCAACTTGATAAGGGTTTTAAAACTAACCAGAATTTCCAGTAATTGAATTGGAATGGATTTGAATTGAAATTGTCTTTGGAATATTTCGATGTTGGATTTCGTGATTATACAGATAGCGTTATTGAAATTTGAAAGATATATATATATATCGTTATTTCAAATATGATATTTGTTGGTCGTAGAATTTGATATTGAATATAAGCCGATATATTTTCTATTCAGAGCCTTGTATTTAATATTAAATGTGATTTGTGTTTGTCATGAATGGTGTCTTCATTAACACTGTTCTTGAACCCAGTTGAGAAAAAGATTAAATCTTTTTATTTAGACTTAATGAAGTGTACCAATTAAATGATATTTAATTGGAATTGAATTGGAATTGATTTTTGGGTTTATCATGAACAGTGTTTTTAAATAACATTTATTCTTTAACCCGATAATTAATAGAATGTGATTTTGGGTTGTCGTGAACGTTATCTTCAATAATATTGTTCTTAGACCCAAAGGAGTTAAGAAAATCAGAAATTAACTGGAGATTAGTTAAGTTGAATGGTTTCTAGGGTATTGATCTGATGTTGGTTTCGGCCTTCGGGGTTAATACTTAGGGCATTGCTCACCTGATAATTTACGGTTAGGGACTGATTGAAATGTGATGTGATTTTGGGTTTATCGTGAACCGTGTTTAAAATGACACTGATTCTTTAACCCAGTTAAAGATTAAAACTAAGTGGAGTTTTAATGAATCTTTAATTAGATTGAAAAGATCGAGAATGGAGTATCACCAGTTTTGCTCCAGGCGATAGTTAAATCTTTTGAACGTGAAATGGTAATTGAATTTACCGATAACACCGTGGTGTTAGATATGAAGTATTACCAGTTTTACTTCATTGGATTAATAGGTTGGGATTGGGAAATTAAAACAAATGATTACTTCGGTAAGGTTTTCTAATCTCGACTAGTTTAAAGTGATATTCAAAAGGAAGATTAAAGAATAAATTTGAAAGAATTAATCTTTGATAAAATTAATGGGAACCTTTCCCTAAGAATGTGAAATTTAGAAACTAACTATAGGTTGGCTAAGCAAAGTGATTTCCTGGGTATTGATCTAATGTTGGTTTCGGCCTTCGGGGTTAATATTTCAGGAATTATTCTCTGGCAAATTTACAGTTAGTGACTGATGAATTGGAATGAGGCGTATGTTGTGTTTGTGTAACACTTGTTTATTATATACGCGAGTTATTCGGAAAGACCGGGTTTCCCATTCTGAATAACTGATACGACTATAAGTCAAAGATGAAGACGGTGGTCGAAGACCGGAGGTCTTCAAGTCGTTTGGGTGATTACTAATGATCTTGATTGGGATGTACACCCAAGTGGAGGGAATCAGTTGGTGATCGTCCAGACGTACTTGGAGATCGATGGATATGAGGGGTACTAGGTGCCTCTGGTTTCGTTCAGACCCAGAACGAACTTGTAAATGGACTGTGTGTCTGACATTTGATTTCAGTCTATGTGATTGATTTCTATTTAATATATATCTGTTTGGCGGTGGCGAATTTATTCTCTTGCTTAACGCTCTTCTCTGGGACGTACGAGCTCAGGGGTTATATACTGATGGATATCAAACGCATAGAGTGAATTGCCTGTGTAGCATGCCTAAGTGGCGAATGATCAAGGCTTCTGTTGAAAAGCAAAGCCTTGTGGTTGTTGAACAAAGCACGACCTTTGTGGCGTAGCTTTGTGTAACGTTTACTTCGCGAGTTTCACACCCGGTGTGAACCAGAAACAGGAGAGTACCTCAGGGAGGGCATGCGTTTCCTTCTAGTTAGAAGTGGCGTCAGTGGTTTTACATGCCCTGACGAGTTTGACTTATGTGGTTGTTGCTGTTGCGAGGCGCCTCGGATATATTGGTCGATCCGGGACCGATGGAGTATTCATTCGTTGGCTTACTCACGCCCCAAAGGGCGGGGAAACGCATGTTTAGGCATTTTAATCCACTCTGTGTGGACCGGCCCTGACGATCCAAAGGCTTGACTGAGTACTTGCCTGAGGGGCGGACTAGAGCATCTCGAATTCGGTGAGTACTATCTTTTGCCTCGGTTCACAGATGGAAATCCAATTTCCAAATACGTTGACTTTGCGATTTTGTTTGTAGAGCCTAGTATTGGCGACATGATATATGATACTCATGCCGCCTATGATTGATACTTATGATTTGAAGTTGTTTTATATACTATGCACTTATAATAGTATCAAATGATTTGTTTTAAAACGTACTAAGCATGTTTGGCTATTATAAGGGAAAACCCTATCCCCCAGCTTGCGTTGCATTGTGTGATAGGACCTGGGTCTTATAATAGCTTCATTTTTCCAAAAAGCATTGCGCTGTTTTGTTATATGCACTGGTATTCTTGGGAGGAAACCCGTTCCGCGCTATACAGCGTGGTCCCTTGATATATCTGATTTAAAGTAAAGTTTTAAATAATTGTTTTAGTTCTCACACCAGTCCCATGACTTACCTGGAGTTTATTATTTTAACCTAAACTCTGGGTGCCCTTATTTTGACATGGGCAGCTAGTAATTTTGGTTTTGCAGATTTATATTCACAGGATCCTGATTTACAGCTGGAACGATATCTGGAAAGCTTTGTATCCGTATATCTCTTCTAGTTGTGTATTGTATTATTTTCCGTTGCTATGTAATGTATTGTAATCTCTGATATTTATCGAATGTGTGATATTGATTTATACTCTGTATATTCTTGTATTCTGATGGAAATGTTGTAATTAACAATGAAATGTTCTTCTGTCTGCGTTCCGATGTGTGTTGTTCTCGAAGTATCCGCTCTTTCCTTTGCGGGGAAGTTACGGGTCCTTACATCGTGGTATCAGAGCTTTGGTTTACAAAGCTCAGAGAACAAGGCACATTAGAACCATACGAAAGAATTCATCAGATATTGGATTAGTAATATCCAATGGGAATGACTCGTTAGAGATGGGATCAGTAGTATCCTAGAACGAGTGTGAAGAGTATATTTTTAAAATGAAAACGATTTTTGTTTTGAAAATTTAAACTTTATTCAACGTATTTGAATATTTATATTGTATTGAATTTGGACAATCCAATATATAAAGATTTTGCATATATGTCTTGCAAACGTGTATTCGAAGTTTTAATGTATTGGATGGTTATAGAATCACACTCTAGTGCCCGGG
>JASFAX010007546.1:0-23141 GCA_030737875.1 Allium sativum | reverse complement strand
TTAATGGAATGTTAGTTATTCAATTAAAGTTGATCGAATATAGTTATTGAGATAGAGTTGGTCAAACAATAGTTACTCAGGATAAGTGCCATTTCGTACGACTGCTAGCGTAATTCGCAAGGCTGCAGATAGCCTAGGGCGGTCGGATGTTTCCTGGGGGAATCAGGCGTAACCATTGTGATCGCTGCGATCTAGAGTCAAGCGAATGAAGTTAAATCAAATATTAGTTATTCGAATAGAACTAAAGGAGTTATCTATTATTGGTTATTCGAAAGGAGTTATCGATTTTTAGTTAATCGAAGAAGTTATCGATTATAGTTTAATCGAATAGAGTTATCGATTAGATTAATCGAAGTGAGTTACAAAATATTGGCTATTCGAAGGAGTTATCGAATTTAGTTATTTGATGGAGTTAATCGATAAGAGTTAAATCTTATAGAGTTAATTGATAAGAGTAAATCGAATATAGCTTATTCGAAGAAAGGTTTTCAAATCTAGTTATTCGATAGAGGAGTTATCGAATATTAGTTATTCGAAGGGAGGAGTTATCGAATAAGGATTTATTCGAAAGAGAGTTATGAATGGAATATGAAATGTTGAGTACAACATAAATATGTTTTGAAAAGTTAATGGGTTGGTAGCACTTTTCCTACCTTAGCAATTTCGAGGACGAAATTATTTTAAGTGGGGAAGATTGTAATGACCCGGATTCTTATGGGTTAATTTTAAATATTTAATATGGATTTAAATATTGGGTGAATAAATATAAATGGAATTTTTATATTAAGTTATCAATTTAATAATCAATTTCGATTTAATGTCGAATAAATTGAATTATCGTAATGCAGTAATAATTTAATTTAAAAATATACAGCTAAATCGAATCAGTTCAGATGATCAGTATAAAATTCAGTTGAGTTAGAATAATAATATTACATTATTATCGAAGAATTTAAATGGTTTGAACTTTATTTAATATCAATTTAAATAAACATCTTCCACAGACAATCGAATTGGACTTCGTAACCTATCCCAGTGTGTTCAGAGCAGTGGTATTACCCTAGAATTGACAGTCATTGGGTTCAGAAAGGAGTTCAGAATAATAGGATATTTTAATTAAAGGATACGGTGCAAAAACAAATTAAAATAAAAATAAAATAACTAGTTTGTGGACACAATCAAAACCCGTGCTCCCTTATCATCCAAACAAATAAAAAGCTCGTGCTTTCATTCCATCCACAAATTGAAACCACACCGTGCTTCATTAATATACACAAATTGAAATCGAGTTCAGCTTTAAAAGGGGAAGGGGATCGAACTTCGACACTGGAGATCCGGAGTAGCTCGTCAATGCGCTGGAGTGGTCCGCGATTTCAGGGGTTTTGAGCTTGTACTCCTCGCGTTCTGGAAAGGGGTACGGAGTGGTGCTCGAACACAATCAACTGGGGTTTGTAGTTAGCAGTGTCGAGGCCAGTATTTCAGGGTTCGACGCTTCCATGATGTCGACGTGTTCAGATGTGCGATGCCAGGGCAGTCGAGTTCGATTTGCACAGTACCAGGGTGTTCGCGATGTATGGTGTTGGGTGTTGAGTTGAACGGCAGCAAGATGGTTCCACTGTCGAAGTCAGGTGCGATGGAATTGGGGTTTCGATCTTCGATCTTCGATTGGAGGCTGTTGCGAGGGGTTCTGGCGATCACCGTTGAGGGGATGTGTAACGACCCAGAAAATCTGAACCAACTTAAAATTTTTAAATTGGCTAAAATAATGGATTTTGAATATTTAAAATAGATATTTTAAATAATGGCAATGAAAACTGAGTTTGAATCGACATTTGAAAACCAATATAATTAATTATAATTATATATAGAATTGAAAATGGCGCGGTTGTTCGATAATTCGATTTCAAACTTCAATTGAATATACCGGGTGCAAAACAATCCGGATTTTAGTGAGACCAAAAACATTAGTATCTAATTGATGATATCTTTCTAACGAATCCGACCAATCGAAATTTGATAGCGGGAATCAAAAGATATGTCCAGTTGAAAATTCTGAATAGTCGCTATGGAATTCAGGCCCTTAAAAATGGACATTTTGCAAACGACCTCGGATTTGGATGAAACCACTCTTGTTAGATCCGCAGTGTCAAGTTATTGCTAGGTTTCAAATTTCATAATTTTTCGAATCAATATGTGAGCGTGGCAAAGGAAAACGCGTTTGACCAGTTTCCGTTGATTTTAATCGACTGGAAATTGGCCATTTTTCAAACGGCCTCAGAATTCGACGAAACTAGTTTTTTAGGACCGTATCGTCAATACGAAGCTAGAAAATATTTTTCTGGAATTTTTAGAGTTAATATGTGCCCCCGGTAATTTGAAATGTGCGTTTAAAATTCAATATAGTGATTTAAATGAAAATTCAAAAGGAAACTGATTGTAACGATCAAATCAGCTTGCGATACATATCCCATTGTGTTCGGAATGGGGGTAAAACGCTATGGACGACAGGCGGTGGGCCTCGTTTCGAGGTCGTATGTAAAAGTCAACCTATTTGTAAAATTAAATAATTAAATAAAAAAAAAAAATTTATTCCCTCCCTCCCTTTATTCTTCTGCTTGCCCCCCCCCCCCCCCCGATTCTATAACCAGAAATAAAAAAAAAAGGAAAACCCTAAAAACCAAATCGATCGCCGCCTTCCCGTTCGAACCCCGAGCCGCCGCCCTCACCCTTGAAGCCGCCTCCTCCTCCCAGCGCCCTCACCCCGAAGACCCAAGCCGCCACCAGACCCCAAGCATCGCGACGCCCCCTGGAGATCGAAGACCGCCACCACCGTTCGAACCAGCGAACGCCCACCTCGAGGAGCCTCCGACGTCTGCGAAAACACCCCCCCCGCTCCTCTGTAAGTTTTTAATTTTATTTCGTTTTTATTTATTTTATTTTTATTTTATATATAAACTGATTTTTATAATAAAGTTTTATAAACTGAATTTTTAAACGATTTTAAAACTAAACTGAATTTTTAAAACGATTTTAAAACTGAACTGAATTTTTAAATGATTTTAAAACTGAAATGATTTTTTTTAAAGTTTAAAACTGAAATGATTTTTTTTAAAGTATTTCAAAACAAAACTGAATTTTTAAAAAGTATTTTAAAACTGAACAGATTTTTTTTTTTAGATTTTAAAAACTGTTTTTTTTAAGAAGAAACTAAAAAAAACTGCATTTGAAAAAGGGATTTAAAAACTGCATTTTTTATAAAGATAAAAACTGCATTTGAAAAAGATTTTAAAAACTGTTTTTTTTAAAAAGAAACTAAAAACTGCATTTTTATAAAAGAGAAAAACTGATTTTATTTTGAACTTTAAAATAGGAAAAAGGTTTAATCTTTTAGTAGAAAAAGATTTGAACTTGCCGAAGTAAAAATCATATTTTTATATGTTGAAAGTCAAAGTAAAAATCATATTTTTATATGTTGAAAGTCGAAGTAAAAATCATATTTTTATATATTGAATAGCGAAGTCAAAATTCGATTTTTATATATTGAATAGCATAGTAAAAATTCTATTTTTACCTATGTAGAGAATACGGACGAAAGGGACAGAAAGGCGAAGATTTCTCTAAAGAAGAGTCTTGAAGTTGGATAGCTATTGGTGAGATTTCTGATTTAAAAATTATATATATGTGTTGAAAATAAAAGTGAATTGCTATATATAAATATCTATATATATATATATATATACGCCCCTCGTCCACAAACCATGGACGATATTTATTGGTTGAAATTGTCGTGAAAAATTGAATGATTGTTTGGGATTGTGTGTGATTGATATTGGTTGATTGTGGTTGAAAAATACCCATTTGTGATTGAGAAATATTTGGTTGAAACCACATAGGATTAGTTTGTGGAAATGAAATAAATATATATACATGCCGCCTGCGTGCGAACTAGATGCATGTCTCCCATTGTCAAAAACCGCGAGGTTTTAAGGTAGAGCGAGGAGCCGTACTAGGGACGGTGCCGGTGTAACTACCCTGCCGTTATGCTGCCGAAATTTTGAATAATATTTGTGTGTTTGAATTATTTTCATATGCTTAAACTATATTTATTCATTGTATAGAAAACATTCATGTGTTGAATTGATATTCATTCGTTGTTTAGAAATTCATGTGTTGAATGGTATTCATATTTTGAAATAAATTGTTCGATAATAAAAATCACATTTTTATCGATATATAAAAACTATAGAAACATTCATGTGTTGAATTGATATTCATTCGTTGTTTAGAAATTCATGTGTTGAATGGTATTCATATTTTGAAATAAATTGTTCGATAATAAAAATCACATTTTTATCGATATATAAAAACTATAGAAACATTCATGTGTTGAATTGATATTCATTCGTTGTTTAGAAATTCATGTGTTGAATGGTATTCATATTTTGAAATAAATTGTTCGATAATAAAAATCACATTCTTATCGATATATAAAAACTATAGAAACATTCATGTGTTGAATTGATATTCATTCGTTGTTTAGAAATTCATGTGTTGAATGGTATTCATATTTTGAAAATAAATTGTTCGATAATAAAAATCACATTTTTATCGATATATAAAAACTATAGAAACATTCATGTGTTGAATTGATATTCATTCGTTGTTTAGAAATTCATGTGTTGAATGGTATTCATATTTTGAAATAAATTGTTCGATAATAAAAATCACATTTTTATCGATATATAAAAACTATAGAAACATTCATGTGTTGAATTAATATTCATTCGTTGTTTAGAAATTCATGTGTTGAATGGTATTCATATTTTGAAATAAATTGTTCGATAATAAAAATCACATTTTTATCGATATATAAAAACTATAGAAACATTCATGTGTTGAATTGATATTCATTCGTTGTTTAGAAATTCATGTGTTGAATGGTATTCATATTTTGAAAATAAATTGTTCGATAATAAAAATCACATTTTTATCTATATATAGAAACTATTGAAAACATTCATGTGTTGAATTGATATTCATTCGTTGATTAGAAATTCATGTGTTGAATGGTATTCATATTTTGAAATAAATTGTTTGATAATAAAAATCACCTTTTATCGACTATATGAACTATATAGAAGAGTAGTGTTTTGAAATGAATTGTTTTACAATAAAAATCACATTTTTATTGTATGCATAAATCGTTGAAATGTGAAGAGTTAAAAATAGCCACTTGTTCAAAATAAACATATATGAGTTGAAATATTCATTAATTAGCTAATGAAATGATTTGCACCTATTTATGTAACATTAGAACGAATGGAGTTTTTAAACCAAATAGAAATCAAATATGAAGTTGAATAGAAAATGAAAAATGATATGAACTGTATATATATGTACATGCAATATTCATTGAACAGGTTATAGCAAAAGGGGCTAGAGAAGAGGAATAAAATTTTGTGCCCGACAAATAGGTACACATTTACTGATTTGTTTGGGTGATGATTTTGAGCCTGTTGGCTAGCCGCTTGGCTTTTTCTTTTTCTTTTTGAGATTAGAAGGACCGGGACGCTATTTGCGATTTCCCGACGCTCCCGGTGCAGGGAAGGTTATGGCGAAATTTTTCCAAAATTTAAGGTGTTAGAAAATTTTTGAAGTGAAAACGATATTGAAATTGCTGAATGAACTATATTTATATAAATATATAAATATAAATAAAATTAAAACGAAACGAAGCCGTGCAGTTCGTATTTTGAAACCGTGATTTCAAACGACTAGTACGGGAAATCCGACCATTGGATTTTCCCAAAACCTCAACCGTCGGGTTCGCCTTGGAATAATCTTTCCAACGGTTGGATTGTCTGGAATGTTTAATTCAAATCTGAAGAAAAACAGCGCCAGAAACGATTATATTTATTTACATATATAAATAAAATTATATTTAATCGAATAACGACGCTGCAGTTCGTATTTTGAAATCGAAAATTCAAACGATTGTACCGGGAGATCCGACCGTCGGATTTTCCCGAAACTGGAACCGTTGGGTTCGTTTTGAAAAGACCTTTCTAATGATGTAAATTTTGTGAAGATCCAACGGTTAGATTTTCAGATATGTGTAAATCAAATCTGAAGAAAAACAGCGCCACGGCCGCCTTATGGCCCGAAGCGTCGTTTTGAATAAAATGGCTATTTTAAAATAAATAAAAATAGCGATAAATAGTTATAAAATATCATAAGTGATATGGAATGGAAATAAACTGAATTTGCTTGATTTATGTGATGTTTGATGGTTGAATGTGTTTGGTGTGAAAATTACATTAAAGGACAAAATGGGTGTTGTAGAATAATTTAACCATTGAAATAAATCGATTTGAAATCCTAAATATACGTGAATTATTTGAAAAGGCCGAGTTAATTCTCATTTCGAATAATTGATCGACGATTGAAAGTTGAAGATGAAGACGATGGTCGAAGACCGGAGATCTTCACCTCGTTTGGTTGGTAACCGAGGTCCTGATTGGGAGGCATCCCGAAATATGGATAATGAGTGGTGATCGTTCAGGCGTACGTGTTGATCGAAGGGTTTGCGAGGTATTTAGTGCCTCCGGTTTTCGTTCAGACCCAGAACGGACTTGTAAATGGACTATGTGTCTGACATAGGATTTTATTCTGTGTGGCATGCTAAGATGCAGTGATCAGGGCTTCTGTTGAAAAGCAAAGTCTTGTGGTGATGATCAAAAGCACCGCCTGTGTGGCATAGCTTTGTGTATAACGTGAATTCGCGAGCCTCACACCCCAGTATGAACCTAAAACGGGAGAACGGGACCTCAGGGAGGGCCTACGTTTCCTCCTAGCTAAAAGTGGCGTCAGTGGTTTTACACGCCCTGACGAGTTTGACTTATGTGGTTGTTGCTGTTGCGAGGCGCCTCGGTTAGATCGGACGATCCGAGTCCGATGGAGTCATTCGTTGGCTCGCTTACGCCCCAAAGGGCGGCGAAACGTAGTGCTTCAGGCAATTTTTAATCCACTCCGTGTGGACCGGCCCTGTCGCTCCAAGGATCGATGCGTTCTGATCCTGAGACTCGGGCTAGGCAGTCTCGAATTCGGTAAGGACTATCTTTTGCCTTGGTTCATGACGGAAATCCAATTTTCAAATACGAGATCGTGCGGTTTTGATTGTATATATATATGGCGACATGATATATGGTACCCATGCCGTCTATGATTGATAGTTATGATTTGAAATTGTTTTCAAAAACATATAAACACTAGCAATAATATCAATTGCCTTTGTTTTATTCGTATCAATCATATTTTGGCCATTATAAGGTAAAACTCTATCCTCCGGTTTGCGTTGCATTGTGTGATGGGAACTGAGTCTTATAATGGTTTCATTTTTTATAAAAAGCATAGCGATGTTTAAAAGAAAGATTTGTTGTAAAGCACTGGCAATCCAATGGAGTAAACCCGTTCCACGAAAGTGGCGTGGTCCTGTGATTAGCCAATTATATATGTGTTGAGTGGATTTTCTCATACCAGTCCCATGACTGACTCGTAGTTTGTTTCACTCTCAAACTCGGGTGCCCCTTTTTCTACACGGGCAGCCTTGTATTCAGGTTTAGCTGGTTCTTTTTCTGGATAGCTGGAGCTGAAGATGGATTCTATCATTTATTCCCTTTTATGTTGTTCAGCTCCTATTGTACATATTTTGTTTATTTCCGCTGTAGACATTTATGTATAGCTGAACTGTATTTGTACTAAGTAAGATCCTGTATACTGTGTAACTCTGATGATTACTTTTATCCAGTATATTTTTGTTGTTCATTCTGGTGTATTTATTTAATTCTGTTCTGCTATTATCTGTTTCTGTGTTATATTCCAAAAGATAACCTTGTTTCCGTGAGAACGGGAATTCGGGTCGTCTCAGGATGTGGAGGATTGAGCTCCTGAAAGGTGCGAACTGGAATGTAATCACGACGACTGGAGAAGCGATGGGGGAGAGCTCGTACATGTGAAGGAGCAGGAGTCCCGGCAAGCTACTTGGAGGTGGTTCGATCTAATGATTGAGCTGAAGTTGTGCTGAAAAGATTAAGCAGTAATGGTGTTTGGTGAAATGCCGGAAAGAGAAAAAAAAAGCGGGATTAAGGCAATTAAATTCATTTAAATGTTTGATTTAATGAACATGTTGGAAAATGGTATTAACATACGGAAATACTATAAAAGAATTGATATTAGCTGTTAATATGAAATTGGAATATAATCATGGTTTAAATATTTAATTTAAAAGGATAAGTGATGTTTAAATTAGATATAAAAGTAATATATATATATAACATATAGGAAATTTATTTATTTATTCAAATAATCAATTTCAATAAATGTTAAACAAGTAAATTTGAATAAAATTATCGTAGGTACGTAATCATTCTAAAAGATTCGTAGTCGGTGATTGGGCAATGAACGGGATACTCGACAACTGCAAAATTCCGGTGAGTAAACCTCACTCACCATTTAATTAGAATTATTTCTAGTTGTTAAAAATAATTGCTATGTTTGTTTGAATATTTGTTTGGTTGATTTAAAATATATATTAGTTATTTAGGACTATTATATATATATATATTGGGTTGATTGATTGGTTGGATTCCCGCAGTCTCATTAGCGGATGCCCGCGGTTTCATAGCGGATGATTACCCTATACGCCCCACGCTATGATTAGTGGATGACCTTCATACCGCGATATCCTGCTTCGAAGCAGGATGGGTATTACTATGTTGACTAACGTCTGTGGATGTAGGAAAACAGGTTGGAGGAATCCAACTGGATTCCTCAAAAATATATTATCTGTTGTTGTTTGTTTGATTTCATATATATTCATATATGATGTGTTAAAAATCAAATGATTGAAAGTTGGTTGATCTGATTGTTGAAAATACTACTTGAGCTTGAATATTGATTCATAAAAATATCGGAAAGGGTATTTGATATTTAAAAAGGAAATTCTATTTTTATAAATAGAATTTGAATTTTAAATAAGACTATAGAAAATATTTAACTTGTTCGAAAGATATATAAAACAAGTAATCGAATTTATAAACATTGTTTATAAATGAATAGATGGAATTTGAATCGAATTTATAAACGTTGTTTATAAATGAATAGATGGGATTTGAATCGAATTTATAAAGTTGTTTATAAATGAATAGATGGGATTTGAATCGAATTTATAAAGTTGTTTATAAATGAAAATATGGGGTTTGAATTGAATTTATAAACATTGTTTATAAATGGAAAGGTGGGATTTGAATTGAAGTTATAAATGTTGTTTATAAATAATGCCGAGAATTCAAATGGGACTTTGACTATAAGGAATTGAAATAGAGATTTGAATATAGTATTTCAAATGGAATTTGAATATAGAAATTCAAATGGACTTTAAACGATTTGGAATATAGGATTTAAATGGAATGTAAACAATAGAATTTGAATAGATTTGAATAATAGAATTCAAATGGAGTTTAACTATAGAACTTGAATATAGAATTCAAATGAAGTTTAAATATAGGGATGCAAATAGAATTCAAAACGAAGTTTAAATAAAAAGAATTCAAATAGAATTGATTTGGAATTTGAATAAGAAGTCGATAAGGGAACGAGAGTATGAGTATAATTAGAATTTGTTAATATGCAGTTAAGATATATTTGAACGTGTCATGTTCAAATATGAAGGTGAAATAGACTGAAAAAGTTAAGTAACAGATTTAATTAACAAATTGAGTTAAAACGATTGGTATAGTTAAAATAGATTGGACAGGTATAGACATACAGGAGACATGTATGGAATAAAGTATAGAAGTGAAATAAATAGAATGCCCGACAAAAAGGTACATATTTAATTCATATATGAGATTTTATGCGCCGTATCAGCTAGCCGCTTGGCTTTTTTCTTTTTCTTTTTGAGATGAGAAGGACCGGGAAAGCTATTTGAAATTTCCCGATGCTCCCGGTACAAAGGAGGTTATGGCGAATTTTTTCCGGGAATTTAAGAGATAGAATATTTTTAAGATAATTTGATAGTTAGAAAATTAACATATCAAAATATATAGAAGTCGATAAGAAGACGAACTTAGAAATAGCATAGTATAATCAAAAAGGAAGTATAAAGAATAAAATCTAGTAAGAATAGAAAGAAAAAGTGTATACGTGTTTTAAAGGTAAAGAAGTAGTTGTATGTTATTGATTGTTCGAGTAAGTAGTCATATCTGTTTTGACGTTATAAATGTTATTCAGTCAAGGTCTGAGAGGTAGTTATACCCCAACTTGATTGATTTCATTATTAAAAAATGAATAGTAAGATTTCAGGCTCGAAGATCAATGTTGAATAAGATTCAATTGAATGTAGTATTTGGGTTGTCGTAACGATGTTTTACACAACATCCGTTTTAACCCAAATGAAATGTAAGCTTGGAAATATATGTTAAATATTTCCTAAGTATAGGAATAAACGAGATTGGAAAAGAGATAAGTAATTGGAATATTTTCCAATTATAAATAACTTTTTATTTTCTAAAGTTTAGAAAATAAAAAGAAGGCGATATATGGAAATGTTTTCCAAAGAACGTAAAAGGGCAATATGGTTATTGAAATATTTGATTAACAAATATTGATAAAGAAATAGAAAAAGAGATTTAATTAATGGATTATTAATTAAAGGTTCAGTGATTGTTGGATGTTTGGATGAACACTTGTTTTATTCGATAGTTAAATCATCGACTATCGAAACACTTGTTTTTATTTCGATTGTTAAATCACAGACTATCGAAGTTTTGACTATCGTTGTCAATATGGAGAGACCGTTGGATTATTATCTGAAGAAACCACTCCATATCGGCAGTAGCGTGCGAATCAGATTATATAAAAGATAATCGAAGACGGAGTAGAGTGCAAGGACTTTTTCTATAAATAGAAATAGTGCCTTCAGTTCATCCTGTTCCTGGGTGACTTGTATGGATGAATGTCTGACAGAGTATTTCCAGAAAGGTCACGTACATTGATTTCTTCAACCGTACCAAGAGTGGAAGCGGAGAAGGGCACTTCTTTAGCTAACACGTAATTGTTACTGTTGTAGACGTCAATTAGTGATTTTCGATGGATGTGACGATGTAACATTCGAAGTGAATCTGGTGTGATGAAAAGCGTAGCTTCTAGCCTCAACATCCGGTAAATGACAGAAATCGGGCAAGCAGCATGGCTATGTAGGTCGCACCTATTAGGGTGTATAATCACCTGATCTAGAGTTTCATTTACTTCTAAAAATCTATTGTCGATGCTGTCCCCATTCGGAAAAACGGTTGCTGATCCCAATCGTTGGTGATATACATTCGATACACTCAAGCGAAATGAGTGGTTCGGTCATGTGTGGCTGAGTTGCAAGAAGTTCTTGTTGAACTCAGTGTATTCTCCTCTAGAGATATACCAGCGGAAGGTGGTCCCATACCTTGTCATAGTTGGAAATCCCATACCCAATACGTGCTTGCGGTTTTGATTGTATCTTATATATGTGGAACGTGAGATGCAAGCGTTTCCACTAGATTGTTATCTACTTGATTTAGACATTATTATAATATCAAAAGAGTTTTGATATAAAGATAAATCAAGTGTTTGGATTCTCATAAGGGAAAAAACCCGTTCCGTGTTTATACGGCGTGGTCTTATGAGATATCATTTAGTTTTCTGAAACTGTTTTAAACTGTTTACTCATACCAGTCCCATGTTGCGTGCTTTAAGGCATGTGGTCGCATGATAGGGGGGTTCTCGCTTTGCAGTTTGGTGGCGAACGGGGGACTCTTACCCTACATGTCGTCAAGTAGTTCAGGATTTTTTCAGATATATCTAAAGGAGCTTGGAGCAGGAGGCTTCTGCGTTATCTAGTTATAGTTTGTTCCGCTATGTTGTAAGTGTTGTACTCTGATAAGTGTATGTTATAACAGTTGAGATTTTGTATTTCAAAAGTTATAATATATTATAAATGTTCCGCTGCGATGTGAGATTCTGTGTTGTTATTTCTGTTCTTCTTCTGTCTCTTTCTTCTAAAAAAAAAAAGGTTCTGTATTTTCGTGATATTTGGGTTGGACGTATGATGTATATAGTCAACTCTGATGTTACGGAAAATCTGGGTCATTACAGTTGGTATCAGAGCTTAGGTTGAGCGAATACCTAGGCTGTGTGGAAATGTGCTCATTAGAGATAGGATCAGTAGTATCCTAGAATGAGTTGAGTGTATATATATACGAGAGAGCGTATTTGTTATTTGATATAAAAACTATTTTATAATTGTGTTGACTAGTCTGTTGAGTGGATTATAAATTTTGGTCGAATCGTGGGACGCCACGAAGTCGATAGGAATTTATAAACACTTGAACAGAAGATTGGACATGATATTGTTTTAAATAGTTAAGTTGATTGTTAGGATTATAATCGAATTAGATTATAAAACAGAAATAGTTATATATAACGAATAGAATTTGTATAGAAATAAGATATACAAATGTGATAAAATTGAAATTGAATTCCAACCAGAATTCAGAATTTAAAATCCTGGGAGTTTGGAAAAATATTTTTTCTAAATGGAGTTTGAAAGAAATATAGCACTGAACTCATTCAGTAGCTGGGAAATAATTCTGATGATGGTCGCAAACATCATCAGTGTTCATTTTCGAGTTTCTAAGTGATGAATTGCTGCCTTAGAAAAGTTTTGATGGAAATTTGTTTGAGAAAAAACAAGTTGTTTGAAAATTCAAATGTTTTGAATTTGGGATAGGTATAAATATATGTACATATTTATATTACTTCAAAAGGAATTTTGAAATGAGAATTGAAATATAGATTTCAAATAGAAGTAAAATAAAGGAATTTGAATATATAATATATAATATATATATATAATTCAAATAGAAGTAAAATAGAATTTGAATTCAAAGGAATTCAAATGAGTTTGAATAAAGGAAATTTCAAAATAGAAATTGTATAAGAAATATGGAAATGGAATTTTGAATTCAAATGGATTTGAATAAAGAAAAGTCAAATAGAGATTTGAATATTAGAATTCAAATGGAATTTGGTTAAATAAAATTTCAAAGAGAATATAAAGTGGAGGTTGAATATTAGAATTCAAAGAAAATATAAAGTTTGAAATAGAATTTTAGATAAAAGGAGTTTAAATAGAATTTGAATTCAAAGTGAAATTTAATAGAATTTGAATTCAAAGGAGTTAAAATAGAATTTAAATTCAAAGGATTTCAAATAGAAATGGAACAAAGGAATTTAAATAGAAATCGAATAAAAGATTTCAAATGGAATTTGAATAAGGGATTTGAAATGATTTTGAATAAAGGATTTCAAATAGAAATTAAAGATAAGGAATTGAAATAGAATTTGAATAGAAGAAATTCAAATAGAAATTGAATAGAAGGAAATTCAAATATAGAGTTTGAATAAAGAGATTCAAATGGAATTTGAATATTGTAAATGTAGAGGACTTGAATATTTGAAGAGAAATAGATCGGGAATATTATGTGTAATGGATTTGATATATATTAAAAATATATCAGAATGGAGTTGAATTTATTATAAACAAAGTTAAAACGTTTATATTTATAAATATAATTAAAACGCGCTCGCCGTAGCACGGCAGTTCGCGAATTGGCGATTCGAACTTCAATTTAGTATACAGAACTCAATTGAAGTCGGAATTCTGTGAAACAAGAATCGTCGGGACCGGTTGAACAATAGTTTTCTTATGAAAGAGAAAAATCTGGATTTCGTCGTATAGATTTTGAGTTATATCAAAATCAAATTTTTAGAAAAGCAGCGCCAGAACCATTATAAAACCATAACGGTTTAATTAAATAGACAAAAGGATTTTTAGGAAATAAAATCGGAATTGGCATTAGAAAAATCCAGACTGGGGATATAAAATAAATATGAATTTCAGTGAGGTAAGTGAAATGATTTTTAAGACAAAAATCATATTTTTAAATGGTTAAATTGAATTAACTAAATTGGAGAAAAATTAGTTAAAGGAAATTTGAATCGAAATTGGGTTTTTGGATAAGTGAAAGAGATTGAGGGTTTATATTCGAAATCGAATATATTACCCGAGTTGAAAATATAATTAGATTATTTTATAATTAAGTTGACATATATTTGAACAAGTTATATTCAAATAAAAAGGGTGAAATAGGCAAAACGGTTAATTAGCAACTAGTTAATGGGAATTTGAATGATTGAAATTAAATTTAACTTAAGTAAGTTAAATGGATCGAAATGGATAAACTGAGTAAAATCAATGTGAATGAAATATGAATTGGGAATGAATAAAGGAAAACCCAAAAGAGTTAAAAAGAAAATATATTTGTAAAACGAATATAAAAGGAAATATATTTGTAACACAAATACAAAGGGAGTTATGTGCAAACGAATAAAAGGAGAAATATTTGTAAAAACATTTACAAATAGAATTTAAAAGGGAATAATTGTAAGACATTTACAAATAGATTCAATGGAAATATTTATTTATAGAAAATAAATAAGAATGTTATAAATGAGATATTTATTTGTTAAATAAATAGAATTAAATCAAAGGGATATTCAGAAGATGAATAGAAAATGGAAATCTGTTTTTAACAGATAAATCGAAAGATTAATTTGTAAATAGCAGTTTATAAATTAAATTAAATATTTATCATTCGATAAATGGAATATATAAGTCTGAACTTATATAGAGAAGAGATATTGGTTTTAACACCGATAGTTTTAAATAGAGGGGTACACAACACTTGTATAAGTGAAGTAACGTTATTAAAGAGAACATTTATAAAGTGAAGAACCGTCACTAAAAGTAAATCTTTATAAATGAATAAACGTTATCCAATAGGAGTTATTCGAATAGGAGAAGTCGATTAGAGTTAGAAATAATCGATTAGAGTTAGAATAAATCGATTAGATAAGAATTAACCAGTTAGAGTTAATCAGTTAGGGTTAATCCGTAGAGTTAATTGAATATTAGTTATTCAATTAGAATGTATCGAATATTTGTTATTCAAATAAAGAGTTAACCAGATAGAGTTAATTGAACATAGTAAATCGAATTAGGATTTAATGGAATGTTAGTTATTCAATTAAAGTTGATCGAATATAGTTATTGAGATAGAGTTGGTCAAACAATAGTTACTCAGGATAAGTGCCATTTCGTACGACTGCTAGCGTAATTCGCAAGGCTGCAGATAGCCTAGGGCGGTCGGATGTTTCCTGGGGGAATCAGGCGTAACCATTGTGATCGCTGCGATCTAGAGTCAAGCGAATGAAGTTAAATCAAATATTAGTTATTCGAATAGAACTAAAGGAGTTATCTATTATTGGTTATTCGAAAGGAGTTATCGATTTTTAGTTAATCGAAGAAGTTATCGATTATAGTTTAATCGAATAGAGTTATCGATTAGATTAATCGAAGTGAGTTACAAAATATTGGCTATTCGAAGGAGTTATCGAATTTAGTTATTTGATGGAGTTAATCGATAAGAGTTAAATCTTATAGAGTTAATTGATAAGAGTAAATCGAATATAGCTTATTCGAAGAAAGGTTTTCAAATCTAGTTATTCGATAGAGGAGTTATCGAATATTAGTTATTCGAAGGGAGGAGTTATCGAATAAGGATTTATTCGAAAGAGAGTTATGAATGGAATATGAAATGTTGAGTACAACATAAATATGTTTTGAAAAGTTAATGGGTTGGTAGCACTTTTCCTACCTTAGCAATTTCGAGGACGAAATTATTTTAAGTGGGGAAGATTGTAATGACCCGGATTCTTATGGGTTAATTTTAAATATTTAATATGGATTTAAATATTGGGTGAATAAATATAAATGGAATTTTTATATTAAGTTATCAATTTAATAATCAATTTCGATTTAATTCGAATAAATTGAATTATCGTAATGCAGTAATAATTTAATTTAAAAATATACAGCTAAATCGAATCAGTTCAGATGATCAGTATAAAATTCAGTTGAGTTAGAATAATAATATTACATTATTATCGAAGAATTTAAATGGTTTGAACTTTATTTAATATCAATTTAAATAAACATCTTCCACAGACAATCGAATTGGACTTCGTAACCTATCCCAGTGTGTTCAGAGCAGTGGTATTACCCTAGAATTGACAGTCATTGGGTTCAGAAAGGAGTTCAGAATAATAGGATATTTTAATTAAAGGATACGGTGCAAAAACAAATTAAAATAAAAATAAAATAACTAGTTTGTGGACACAATCAAAACCCGTGCTCCCTTATCATCCAAACAAATAAAAAGCTCGTGCTTTCATTCCATCCACAAATTGAAACCACACCGTGCTTCATTAATATACACAAATTGAAATCGAGTTCAGCTTTAAAAGGGGAAGGGGATCGAACTTCGACACTGGAGATCCGGAGTAGCTCGTCAATGCGCTGGAGTGGTCCGCGATTTCAGGGGTTTTGAGCTTGTACTCCTCGCGTTCTGGAAAGGGGTACGGAGTGGTGCTCGAACACAATCAACTGGGGTTTGTAGTTAGCAGTGTCGAGGCCAGTATTTCAGGGTTCGACGCTTCCATGATGTCGACGTGTTCAGATGTGCGATGCCAGGGCAGTCGAGTTCGATTTGCACAGTACCAGGGTGTTCGCGATGTATGGTGTTGGGTGTTGAGTTGAACGGCAGCAAGATGGTTCCACTGTCGAAGTCATGTGCGATGGAATTGGGGTTTTGATCTTCGATCTTCGATTGGAGGCTGTTGTGAGGGGTTCTGGCGATCACCGTTGAGGGGATGTGGAGGATTGAGCTGCTGAAAGGTGCGAACTGGAATGTAATCACGACGACTGGAGAAGCGATGGGGGAGAGCTCGTACATGTGAAGGAGCAGGAGTCCGGCAAGCTATTTGGAGGTGGTTCGATCTAATGATTGAGCTGAAGTTGTGCTGAAAAGATTAAGCAGTAATGGTGTTTGGTGAAATGCCGGAAAGAGAAAAAAAAAGCGGGATTAAGGTAATTAAATTCATTTAAATGTTTGATTTAATGAACAAGTTAGAAAATGTTATTAACATACGGAAATACTATAAAAGAATTGATATTAGCTGTTAATATGAAATTGGAATATAATCATGGTTTAAATATTTAATTTAAAAGGATAAGTGATGTTTAAATTAGATATAAAAGTAATATATATATATATACATATAGGAAATTTATTTATTTATTCAAATAATCAATTTCAATAAATGTTAACAAGTAAATTTGAATAAAATTATCGTAGGTACGTAATCATTCTAAAAGATTCGTAGTCGGTGATTGGGCAATGAACGGGATACTCGACAACTGCAAAATTCCAGTGAGTAAACCTCACTCACCATTTAATTAGAATTATTTCTAGTTGTTAAAAATAATTGCTATGTTTGTTTGAATATTTGTTTGGTTGATTTAAAATATATATTAGTTATTTAGGACTATTATATATATATATTGGGTTGATTGATTGGTTGGATTCCCGCAGTCTCATTAGCGGATGCCCGCGGTTTCATAGCGGATGATTACCCTATACGCCCCACGCTATGATTAGTGGATGACCTTCATACCGCGATATCCTGCCTCGAAGCAGGATGGGTATTACTATGTTGACTAACGTCTGTGGATGCAGGAAAACAGGTTGGAGGAATCCAACTGGATTCCTCAAAAATATATTATCTGTTGTTGTTTGTTTGATTTCATATATATTCATATATGATGTGTTAAAAATCAAATGATTGAAAGTTGGTTGATCTGATTGTTGAAAATACCACTAGAGCTTGAATATTGATTCATAAAAATATCGGAAAGGGTATTTGATATTTAAAAAGGAAATTCTATTTTTATAAATAGAATTTGAATTTTAAATAAGACTATAGAAAATATTTAACTTGTTCGAAGATATATAAAACAAGTAATCGAATTTATAAACATTGTTTATAAATGAATAGATGGAATTTGAATCGAATTTATATGTTTATAAATGAATAGATGGGATTTGAATCGAATTTATAAAGTTGTTTATAAATGAAAATATGGGGTTTGAATTGAATTTATAAACGTTGTTTATAAATGGAAAGGTGGGATTTGAATTGAAGTTATAAACGTTGTTTATAAATAATGCCGAGAATTCAAATGGACTTTGACTATAAGGAATTGAAATAGAGATTTGAATATAGTATTTCAAATGGAATTTGAATATAGAAATTCAAATGGACTTTAAACGATTTGAATATAGGATTTAAATGGAATGTAAACAATAGAATTTGAATAGATTTGAATAATAGAATTCAAATGGAGTTTAACTATAGAACTTGAATATAGAATTCAAATGAAGTTTAAATATAGGGATGCAAATAGAATTCAAACGAAGTTTAAATAAAAAGAATTCAAATAGAATTGATTTGGAATTTGAATAAGAAGTCGATAAGGGAACGAGAGTATGAGTATAATTAGAATTTGTTAATATGCAGTTAAGATATATTTGAACGTGTCATGTTCAAATATGAAGGTGAAATAGACTGAAAAAGTTAAGTAACAGATTTAATTAACAAATTGAGTTAAAACGATTGGTATAGTTAAAATAGATTGGACAGGTATAGACATACAGGAGACAGGTATGGAATAAAGTATAGAAGTGAAATAAATAGAATGCCCGACAAAAAGGTACATATTTAATTCATATATGAGATTTTATGCGCCGTATCGTCTAGCCGCTTGGCTTTTTCTTTTTCTTTTTGAGATGAGAAGGACCGGGAAAGCTATTTGAAATTTCCCGATGCTCCCGGTACAAAGGAGGTTATGGCGAATTTTTCCGGGAATTTAAGGAGATAGAATATTTTTAAGATAATTTGATAGTTAGAAATTAACATATCAAAATATATAGAAGTCGATAAGAAAACGAACTTAGAAATAGCATAGTATAATCAAAAAGGAAGTATAAGAATAAAATCTAGTAAGAATAGAAAGAAAAAGTGTATACGTGTTTAAAGGTAAAGAAGTAGTTGTATGTTATTGATTGTTCAAGTAAGTAGTCATATCTGTTTTGACGTTATAAATGTTATTCAGTCAAGGTCTGAGAGGTAGTTATACCCCAACTTGATTGATTTCATTATTAACAAATGAATAGTAAGATTTCAGGCTCGAAGATCAATGTTGAATAAGATTCAGTTGAATGTAGTATTTGGGTTGTCGTAACGATGTTTTACACAACATCCGTTTTAACCCAAATGAAATGTAAGCTTGGAAATATATGTTAAATATTTCCTAAGTATAGGAATAAACGAGATTGGAAAAGAGATAAGTAATTGGAATATTTTCCAATTATAAATAACTTTTTATTTTCTAAAGTTTAGAAAATAAAAAGAAGGCGATATATGGAAATGTTTTCCAAAGAACGTAAAAGGGCAATATGGTTATTGAAATATTTGATTAACAAATATTGATAAAGAAATAGAAAAGAGATTTAATTAATGGATTATTAATTAAAGGTTCAGTGATTGTTGGATGTTTGGATGAACACTTGTTTTATTCGATAGTTAAATCATCGACTATCGAAACACTTGTTTTTATTCGATAGTTAAATCACAGACTATCGAAGTTTTGACCATCGTTGTCAATATGGAGAGACCGGTTGGATTATTATCCGAAGAACCACTCCATATCGGCAGTAGCGTGCGAATCAGATTATATAAAGATAATCGAAGACGGAGTAGAGTGCAAGGACTTTTTCTATAAATAGAAATAGTGCCTTCAGTTCATCCTGTTCCTGGGTGACTTGTATGGATGAATGTCTGACAGAGCATTTCCAGAAAGGTCACGTACATTGATTTCTTCAATCGTACCAAGAGTGGAAGCGGAGAAGGGCACTTCTTTAGCTAACACGTAATGTACTGTTGTAGACGTCAATTAGTGATTTTCGATGGATCTGACGATGTAACATTCGAAGTGAATCTGGTGTGATGAAAAGCGTAGCTTCTAGCCTCAACATCTGGTAAATGACAGAAATCGGGCAAGCAGCATGGCTATGTAGGTCGCACCTATTAGGGTGTATAATCACCTGATCTAGAGTTTCATTTACTTCTAAAAATCTATTGTCGATGCTGTCCCATTCGGGAAACGGTTGCTGATCCCAATCGTTGGTGATATACATTCGATACACTCAAGCGAAATGAGTGGTCGGTCATGTGTGGCTGAGTTGCAAGAAGTTCTTGTTGAACTCGGTGTATTCTCCTTTAGAGATATACCAGCGGAAGGTGGTCCCATACCTTGTCATAGTTGGAAATCCATACCCAATACGTGCTTGCGGTTTTGATTGTATCTTATATATATGGAACGTGAGATGCAAGCGTTCCACTAGATTGTTATCTACTTGATTTAGACATTATTATAATATCAAAAGAGTTTTGATATAAAGATAAATCAAGTGTTTGGATTCTCATAAGGGAAAAACCCGTTCCGTGTTATACGGCGTGGTCTTATGAGATATCATTTAGTTTTCTGAAACTGTTTTAAACTGTTTACTCATACCAGTCCCATGTTGCGTGCTTTAAGGCATGTGTTGCATGATAGGGGGTTCTCGCTTTGCAGTTTGGTGGCGAACGGGGGACTCTTACCCCTACATGTCGTCAAGTAGTTCAGGATTTTTCAGATATATCTAAAGGAGCTTGGAGCAGGAGGCTTCAACGTTATCTAGTTATAGTTTGTTCCGCTATGTTGTAAGTGTTGTACTCTGATAAGTGTATGTTATACAGTTGAGATTTTGTATTTCAAAAGTTATAATATATTATAAATGTTCCGCTGCGATGTGAGATTCTGTGTTGTTATTTCTGTTCTTCTTCTATCTCTTTCTTCTAAAAAAAAATGTTCCGTATTTTCGTGATATTTGGGTTGGACGTATGATGTATATAGTCAACTCTGATGTTACGGAAATCTGGGTCATTACAAACTCTCCTAACTCTTTTGTGGACCAGTTTTCTGAAATTCATGCGGTCCACGACAATGAACCTGAGCTGGACGATCTGAACAAAAAAATTGAATCGAATTATGAAACTTTGTTTCAAGATATTCCCGAAAATGTCTCTGATTCAATTCCTATCGAGCCGCTCACAATTGAGTCTATCCCTCAGCCAATTTATTCGATTGAGTCGTCTCCCAAATCCGAACTCAAAGTGCTTCCCAGTCATCTTAAGTACGCTTACTTAGGAGACAATGAAACTCATTCTGTCATTATCGCTTCTGACCTTACTATAGAGCAGGAACAATTGCTCTTTCCCATCCTTAAGAAAAATAAGGAAGCAATTGGTTGGTCCATGGCTGATATTAAGGGGATTAGTCCTTCGATAATCAAACATCGAATCCACCTTATAGATGATGCTAATCCCACTCGTGATCCCCTGCATCGACTAACCCCATCAAGAAATCAGTGATAAAATCCTTAAATGTCTTGATAATGGAATCATCTACTCGATTTCCGATAGTCAATGGGTTAGTCCGATTCATGTCGTGCCTAAGAAATCAGGGATAACCGTGATCCAAAATGAAGCTAACGAGCTTATCCCAACCCGCACCCAGACGGGTTGGCATGTTCGCATTGATTATAGGAAACTTAATGCTACAACACGTAAGGATCATTTCCCTTTGCCATTTATCGATCAAATGTTAGAACGACTAGCCAGTCATGAGTACTACTGTTTCCTTGACGGGCACTCGGGCTATAATCAAATCCCTATCGCTCTCGAGGACCAAGAGAAAACCACTTTCACTTGTCCTTTCGGTACATTTGTGTACCATCGTATGCCTTTTGGTCTCTACAATGCACCTGCAACCTTCCAAAGGTGCATGGTTAGCATTTTTTCTGATATGATCGAGCAATTTTTGGAAGTTTTCATGGATGACTTTTCCATCTTTGGGGACTCTTACACTGAGTGTTTACATCACCTTGATCTTGTTCTTAACCATTGCAAAGATAAACACTTAACTCTTAATAGGGAAAACTTCCACTTTATGGTCAAACATGGCATTGTTTTAGGACATGTCATCTCTAATAAAGGAATTGAAGTAGACAAAGCCAAAATCGAAGTTATCTCTAATCTTCCCATTCCTAAATTCATTAAGGACATCTGCTCCTTTTTAGGTCATGCTGGCTTTTACCATCGCTTTATAAAGGATTTTAGAAAAATCATTCGACCTTTGACTAATCTTCTTGGTAAGGATGTTCCTTCTAACTTCAACTCTGACTGTATTTCATCTTTTGAGCATCTCAAAAATGAACTTGTGTAACACCCCGTATTTTAACCACACTATAATGATAAACTAAAGAATGCTTAATTAAATATTTGGAATTAAGTAAAATATATTAAGCCATTGTGTTCGTCTTGGAATTCTTCTTAAGATAGACTCCGAGTTTGCGTAAAACGGACATTGTATGAAGAAGATATTAAGGTTTGAAATTTACACATATATAAGCAAACTATATATATAATAAACATTCCATAAAATCAGAAATCGAAGGCGGGACAATGCGGGAATCAAGCCCGTTGGGGGTCGACCCCTGCCCTAAGGGTGTCGACCCATAGGTCGACACCATAAGGGGGGTGTCGACACCCATGTCGATACCCAGATCGACACCCCCAGATTCAAACCGAATACATTTCTGCGTACGTGGACTGAATTCTTGGCTAGATTCATTGACCCTATGTTGTAAATAAGACCTTGGTCCCATTGTTTAATTCATCTAAATCAATGGAAACAATGAGATGCTACTCCAACTCAGATTGAATTAGCCTTTTCTTCAGCAACGACGATTCATACATATTCAAAGATTGCTGATTCAACACCAACACGCTTTTCTCTGTTTTCTTAGATCCATTCTCTATGAGTTTATGTTATTTTTATGTATAAACACCTAAAATGTAATCTTGATATGAATATGAATTTGGATCTAAAACTATGCCAAATCAAATCTATTATCACATGTTCATCAGATGTATTCTTATATGCCTATATTGTCATTATGCCCAATTATGTCACTATATGCTTATTC